>CAEGAF010004255.1:0-14056 GCA_903067075.1 Micropoecilia bifurca
GGTAGATCGGTCAGTCAAACTTTATTAACAAACCAGTTTTTTGACAACATCCCAGCATGCACTGCGCGCTTCTACGGACGGGGAAAATGAAGTTGGCAACTGCTTACCGTAGTTGCTAGACCTGTTGTGGCTCAATATTGGTCCGCACTGTCGGCGCACTGTCGGCTTTTGAGGAAATTTAAGGTTTTTAGGTGCGCCCCATAGTGCGGAAAATACGGTAATACATTTTCCTACTTGGAGCTCTTCTAACGCTGCTGAGTGCTTCTTGGTAAAGTTCCAGTAATATCTGAGTAACAAATGTGTTCAAATCTCCGTCCATATTTTCCTAATGTGGAAAGAACATGTTTCCATTAAACAGGAAACATCAGCCATCAGATGAGATGTCAGCGTCGTATTGAGGCGTTGGAAAGACGAGCCCCGCGTACTTAGGAGCAGCTACACATGCAGCGATTTGGAGAAATTTTAGTTGCTGATTTTGTACAAGAAATATGTATTCAACATATTTGAGTGACATACAACTTTTTATGAACTGTGCGATGCTCTGAGAGCTCTGGTGGATCCAGCTGCACGTTGTCCGAAAAAAAAAAAAAAACATCATCCACCTACCACTTCCTGTCAACTTCTTCTGTGTTTTCATCAGCCATAACATCACATGACTTGTGTGATGCAGAAAAAAGTGTTTCGATTTGGCTGAAAAACCACTTCGCATAAACTTTTCATCGAAAACGCGATGTTGAAATTGGCGCGGTTCAAAATTTGCTTCCGTAATTTCAAATTGTACATCGTTACGGTCAGTGGAAACGCAGCCGTCGTTTCCACCTTTTTATCCGTCCGTCTCTCCAGTCTGTCCCCACCTCATGATGGCTCCATACATTTTATTTCATGACATATCTAATGAATCATGAATATTTTCCATACCCGTCTCCTGAACACGGTGTGAGGTGCGACTGTCGCCGTGGCGGGTTGAGTCTTTGCCTTCACGTCTCAGTCGGGCTGTTCAGGTTACAGGTCAAGATAATAGTGGACAAAAATAGTAAGAAAAAACAACTCTGCTTCTAGACTTTCAATTTAAATATAACGATCCTGAATTTTTTTCCCAACTGAACATGCTGCTTCTGTGGATTATTTATCAGGGTAAACTATTCCAATCTGCTTATCTGTGCTTGTGGGAGACGTAAACGATCTGACTTCATGCCAGCTGCTGTTCAGCTCCTCCACCCTCAACCGCACTAGATGGCAGTGTTTTACAGCAGCTACGCCACGCGGCCGAACCTCCTTCCTCCCGTCTCACAATTACTGATTTACAACCCTTTCCACTAATCTAATAAATTAGATTGCGCATTATGCAGTTTGTAATTACACAACCACAATAAACACAGTTAACAATGCACATCGGCTCGGATTTCCACAGCTGTTAGTGCATTAGATGGGTAGAGATATGAAACAAGATATCAGATCTAGCAATCAATGTGAAACAAGAAGATGATAAGATCAGTCACTAGTTTTTTTTTCTCCCCCCCCACCTCCCCTCCTCTTTAATGGCTCATAATGTCATTAAAGCTGACTGCCATTATTTGCAAATACGTTTAGCTGTTCCACAGAGGACACCTAATGAAAAGTGCAGCCTTATCATACGTGGAAGCTGGATATTTTACAACTTTTCATGCATCTACCTGCTTCATCATGGCTTTCCTTCGCTGTTTATTGAGACCCCCACACCTCTCTACCCTCACCCATTCCATGTTTTTTTCTATTTTTTATCCCCCACCCTCTGTTACTGACACTCTTTTGTTTGCTGGTGTGTCTGCAACTTTTTTCTGTGTATCTGCCTCCTCACATTCCTGGATCTCTTTGTGTCTAGGCCTGTGGGCAGGTTTCTGACAGGGGTTGCTCTCGTTGAGCCCTTCCCGAGGCTTCAAAAGCCAAAGAGAGAGACAGGCTCTGTCACATTATGCGGGCCCTCTCCCCCCACCTCCTATCCGCCCCCCCATCCCGCCCCACCGGCTTTGATTGAGAGTAGTGATCCAAAACTGATGCGGAGAGGAGCCGGCGCTCACCTCTTGTCAACAGCGCGTGTTCTCCACAGGCAGACAGGCGAGCCACAATGACAATGTTGGATACGCTCTGCGTGCTCTGACATCCCCCCCACAACCTCCCTCAAACTTTGACACACTTGATATCTCTTTCTGTGTTTTGCGATTGTCTTAAAGGAGCTTTGATTGGTGCGTGCAATTGCAGAGATGTTTGCAAAATGTCAGCGGCGTGTAGATTTATTGTTCCTTTAAAGCAGCGAGGCGTAGGAAAAAAAATCGTAAAAGGATAGATTAAAGGTTCAGTTTTTACGTTAGTTTTTTATTTTACCATGGCATGTTAGGACGACTGGAAAAAGAAAAGAAAAAGTGCAGAAGATTTTCAGATTCATCTAAAAAAACTGCCTATATTAAAACCAAAAGTTTAACATTTCAGCTTCAAAAATGTAATTTTTTTTACTTTTGAAACTCAAAGCTTTTTCTCAAAGATTTCTGAGATTAATCTCCAAATTTCAGAATTTTCTAGCAAATTTTCAACTTTTCCAACTCAAAAAATTCCTACTTTATGCTTGAAAATTTCAGAGATTTGGAAATGTACTTTTTTTCTATCTATGATGGTCCTTATATGTAGTTGTCCCTTATAGATAAGCCTTGTCCTTTTGTTAGCATTCATCCAGGTTAGACAGTTCTGGGCGATGAATCAAATTCTAGCTGAAAAATTGTCCCTAAATGGCGAATTTGCACTAAATTGGACCGCAAAGTGGGAGCCTGAACATTTACGGTTTTATAAACAAGACACAAGTTACAAAATAACCAAAAATATTCAAAGCACAAAAATTCTCTATTTCTCTACAATCTTTCAGTGGTGGTGGTGCATTGGCTTTTAGAGTCTGTTTAAACATTCAAGAAGTCTTAAAGTTTACTAAAATTGAGTTTAATATTCTTAACTAGCTTTTTATGTATTTTGACTCGTTATAAAATAAAAAATTGTGGCATGGTTTAGCTTATCGACTAACATTTCACCTGAAATCTCCACAAAGCCAAGGAGCTCCATACCACCATATTAAAAGTAAGTGCTTCATTTACATTTTGCTTTGCAGCAAAAACAAAAATAATGTTTTTCTTAGATAGTTATAAATCCATTACAGCACTAAGGAGTTAACTAAATGCAACAGATTAGATTTTTGCACAGCTTTACCTTTGTATTCAGTTAAGTTGACTAAAAATGCTTAATGTGATCTGCTCTGTTCTATTCACATCGTTTTAAGAGAGCCTCTCTTCAAAATTCCTGTACTGTCCCTTTAAGGACTCATTAATCAATTTAATTGCCACTTAGTTATATTCTTTTTTTCTTGTATTGCAGCTTTTTTTGTGATGATAATGACAGCAATCAGCTGTCGCCTATTCTGAAAAACTTTTGTTTTTTATCGGTAAAACACTCAGAACAAGGCTCCTTTTTAAAAAAAATTATTATTCAGCTGAAATTCCTCTTTTGTGCTGCGAGTTAGCCAATTGTCAAATAAAAGTCACCGTGTCCAATCTCTAATAAAAAGCATTTTAAAAGCACACTCTGTTGAAGCTGACTTCTTGAGGTGTAAAAAAAAAAAAGAAAAGAAAAAGTCAGACAAGAAAATTCTACAAATTGTGGTTTAAAGAAATGGAAAAAGATGCTTTACTTTAAACCTTTAACTTCCTCTGATGCAGAGTTGCACAGATTGCAGCCACGTGCGTTGCCTTGACATGACCTCCTCGTTTTCTACATATGTGATTTGGCAAGTTGTTCCAACGAGAACAATCTATTTCCTCACCCGTCTCCGCCCCTTTAAGACAATAAAGTCTCTGTGTTTATCCTGCAGAGGATCCTTTTATTTCTGCTCCACCACGCATCATCAGGCTAAGGCCACATATTCATAAACCGGCCATCTGCGTGAAACGCTCAACGCCTCGGCGATGTTGCATCGAGCGAATAGCACGACGGCTGGAAGACGTCGTTGCGACGTGTCGGCCTGTTCGACGGCACTCAACTCGGATTCTGAATGAAATCGCCCTTGGAGTCTTTTTACAGTAACAAAAGAACATATTTTCTATCACCAGTTTTCTTCGCAACTTCTGTCTGTTGCGGTTTTGCCATCTGTGGCCTCTGCACGGCTGTACTGCAAGTGCTTTTGTCGGCACTTTTCTTCCTGATGATTCCCCTCGTCCAAATACATACAGCACATGTTGAGATCATTAATTTCCAACCCTGCCAAAACCACTTCCCACACACGCCTGGCATTTTCTTTCTTCCCGACCTCCAACTTAACACACTTTTAGTTTCTCGGCGACGCCAAACACCAGAGTAATCCTGTTCCTCTCTCTCTCTCTCTCTCTCTCTTTTTTTTAAGCGAATAAAAATCACCATGTGGCTTTGTTACAGTAGGCGCTGGAGCGGGGAGCCGAGAGGCAGACTCCCTGTTCCTTTTACACCGAGAAAAAGAAGTAGTGCGCTCAGGTTTGCGAACAAAAAAGAAAAAAAAAAAGAGATGGAAAGTAAGAAGCGTTGAGGATTTTATGCAGAGGCTGAACTCTGGCAGAATTCCCTCATACCTTCCTTGTTACACTTAACGTCGCAAACCTGGAGTGTTTCAAAGCAGTGGCGGATATGAAATATTCATGGACGGTATTACTATTACAACACGTGGTGAAATGGGGAGGTGGAGGGGGTGGAGGGGGGGGGGGGTAGGACGCAGCATGCTCTCCTAGCACACTTTTAATTCTGAACACTTGATGATTATTGGTTCAAATAGGACCCGCGCTCCAAGGCTGGAATGGTGCAACCCAGACAGCATCTTTAACGAGTATCTTAAAAAAAAAGAAGAAGAAATCTTACAGGGAGATCATGGAGAGATAAAAATCAGAAAAGAGAAAGAGAAAGCAATCTGCTGTAGTGACTTTAAAAAGAAATTATGCGTGTGCTGGTGTTGCTGGTACTGAGCTGAGCTGGAAGCCCCTTCCCCCCCCCCTGCACCCCCCCCCTACCCCTCCGCTCAAAGCCCTCCACCTTCACAGCCGGCCTGGCACGAAGCATTGAGCAGGCCTGGCATGGCGCGATGTTTATCACACAAAGGCAACGATCAAAGGGTGCTGGTATCTGACTGCACCACTTTCATCTGGGTTCCCACAGCTGACAGTAGCATCCATGGGGGGGCTCCTGCATCCTCCCTTCCCCTCCTTTAATGGCCGTACTCTCTCCTCCTCCTGCCTCCCTGCTCTCCCTTCCCCACTTACGCATTTATCAGTGCAGATAAGGAGGCTTTATTTGAGATTCCACAGCCAAATAAATTTCTCTCCCCGATCAGTGATGGCTTTTGAAGTCGTCCGAAGAATAGAGGGAGTTTTTTCTTTTTGGCAATGGTCCTAAAAACTTTTTTTTTTTCCATCAACGGTGTGTTTGTGTTGGTCGTCCCCTGTTGTCCAATATACTCACCTCTGTCACAGTTGCTTCTTGTCTTCTACGAAATCAGAAACACTCAGGGTGGAACTACATGTCTCACTAGAGGTGTGACGTTATATCCTGAAGAAATGATATGTCATGTGGGGTTCACAAGAAAACGATGGGATGAGATACTAGTTATATTTTAGGGAAAACTAAGGATCCCTACTACACTTAATCTAGTTCATTTGCCTGTCTGGTTCGTTTGGGGAGTGTGAATGTGTAATCAAACTCTGATGTGGATCAAGATAGCAACTGGTATACTTGTTTTGGTTTAAACAAACTCTGACGTGGTTCCAGTCCATATGTGAACGTCAAGTGGACCAGAGACCGTTACGAAAACAGGAATTGTACTATAGCGCAGGGCATTCTGGGTAAATTCAACATAAGCAAATGTATGAGTCTAGCACTAACAGGAGAAATGGTTTGTGGTCTTTGACCAATGACAAAAAAATAAATCCTCCAGTCGCTTAAGTCTCACCCTACTCTCATTTCTGCTTACATTTTGAGAAGAAGGAAGACGCGCTCACGTCTTCTGAGGTTTTCGTGTCATTTCCTGCAGTGGTTCTAGGTGAAGCGCCATCACAGGTGAGAGGATGAATATATTTTTCAAACAGTTAGTTAATTTGAAACAGTGCAGAGTAAAAGTGAACTGCACCAGCTGAAAATGTAGCAAATCTTCCAATTTTCGTCTCCTATCTTAGTCTTTTTCTTTGAATATTTTGTCAAAAAAATCTGGTAATAGAGAAGTTTCTGGAAATATTGTGGAGTCACATTCAACAGAAAAATCCACAAACATGTTTACATAAGAATAAACTGGCTGTATGTAGTAGTTATTTGCTTCCAAGGTGGACATTAGCATTAGCGCTGTGGCTAAGATGGCTAAAACTAGACACTGGATCACAATCTTTACTATAACACAGAATCCTTCTATATTAACTAGCTGAAATACTTCATTAAACATTAAATTATCATAAAAAGGTACATTTAGCGAAGTAACCATTTGCTTTGGTTTTATATTTTTGAATTTACTGATATTTATTGACGATCTGGTGGAGAAAAAAAATCTATAAAATAACATTAATTGCAATTTATGGCGACAACAATAAATCAAGAAATTTATCACAATAAATGATATGATAATTGCCTAGCCCTAGTTGTTTGTTTTGAAGTTTCAGCCTGAACATGTGGCTCAGCGGCTCCAACAACACGTCTAAAAATTGGTATTCAGTCTCCATGTTCCTAAGAGTCAGCCAGAGGAGCCAGGATTTAGGAGCGACGTAGAAGAATCGGGCAGGAAGCCGGGGTTGGAGACTCCACATGACATGAGGGATATTATTCCCTCACCGTAATTCTCCATAATAACCACTCTAGCAAATAACTGACAATGAATTAAGCAAACCCCAATGCGCTACATCTCACTCCTGTGACTGACATTTCGCTGTGGCATGGTGGAGGGGGAAAAAAAAAGAAAACAACAATGGCAAATGGCTACATCAAACTGCCTCGTCGGCCATGAAAAACGGTTACTTTTAAGCGTACGGCAGCAACCACTGTGCGACTGTCAGGAAATGCCGTGTTTTTATTTTTCCCCCGCCATAGTGCGTGTGACTCTGTGTGTGTGTATATATATATATATATATATGTTTGTGTGTGTGTGTGTGTGTGTGTGTGTGGGATGTGTGACTCCTGTTGTTGCGATCAATCCCAATTTAACAGACACCGGCTCAAAGTCAACCTTCAGGGAGCCATGAAAGCTGACAGGTGAGAACTCACTGCCTTCTCCCCGACTCACATCAAAGCCGAGGCAAACAGTGGCTGGTTCAGAGGGAGACGAGCACTTTTAGAGGCTACAAAGAGACTCGACAGAGAGGAGAGAGGGAGAGAGAGAGCGACTCGTCTCGAGACAGCGGATAGCCACGAGGCTGAAGAGCAAAAGGGCACGGAATACTAAAAAAGGCTCAGTTTGCCCCTCTGCACAGATACATAAGAATTCAGACTGAAAGGAACAAAAAAATTCTATATGATGTGTAAAAGTTTTTTTTCTTTTTTTGACTGAAACCTTCAGGTGAATTTTTTTTCCTTCTTTTTTGGGCCCCATTGTGCTTCGTTCTTGAAGCCTAAATGAACTGTTTTGTTCAGTCGTACAAGTCTGGGAGTAAAGCCAGTACAAAAAGAATCTCATCGTTTCCTATCGCAAATAAGGCCAACGAAAGTGCTGAGAAGGAAATTCTTTCCGTTTCAGTCGTCCATATGTGTTTGCAGATGAGCGTGAAGAGTCGTGCTCCTCAAGATGATGCTTGAGCTGCCTGTGGACGTTATCAAGAGAAACGTTGGTTACAATTATCAATAAGGTTGACGTAAATGGGAAACTGTGACCCCACAGTGAGTAGTTCAGACAACATGGCAACAAATGGAAACTCACATCTGGGAATGACGTAATACTCAACAGCATTCCAGTTCCGAATTTTACAGGTTAATAGGATTTCTAAACAGATTAAAGACTCTTTATAGTCTAAGTTAATGTAAATGAATTTCACTCTTGATTGTACCGTTGCTCTTACTGCATGTTCAGTGACAAAATGTTAGTTCTTAATGTGTGAAAGATTCATTGGTATAAAAATATTAGATTTTTTTGTGCTAATTTTTCATAAAAACAACAACTTCTTGCTCTGTTTTTCTGCATGGCAGTCATAATGAATTTTTATGTCTAGCTTGTTGAGAAATCTCTTGCTATGTTTTTATGATTGAGAGTTTCACTTTGTGTAATAAAACTGCCCTTCAAAAAGACATGAAGTACAAATGGATAGGATTTGGTTTATGTTTTCAACATAACAAAAAACTGAAAAAAGTTTTGGTCAGGGCAGGAGGACCGGAGGCTGAGTTTACATAAGACTTAAGAGTTTGTAGAACTTGTTAAAACCACAACATGCAACTTTTATAAAATCATGTTTTTTACATATTTGTTAAAGCTGTCATCATGTTGTGATAGTATAATATCAGACAGATATTCAGTGAAAAGAAATGCACCATACCCGGTCAAAAACAACCAATCAGAAACAGGAGGAAGTTCTTAGTGCTGCCAAATCAAATGTGTATGTGGTGCTAAATGTGCTAACTGCAGAGAAACAACTTACCATTCCAGGAAAACTGTTTATCCGCCATGCTATCTAGCCTTAGCATTCATAGCAGACTCTGTTGTGGTGAAGTAGATGCAACATAACAGAGAGAAAGGGATGAGATGTGAACAGAACGTACACAGGGTTGATTGCCAGCACAAAGACCCGCCTCCTTTTAAAACATATTATCTGTCTTATATTAAACTGTCACCACATAGTGCTAGTTTTAACGAATATGTAAAAGTTTATTTTTTTATACTGTAGCTTTAACCTTCTACACAAAAATACCTAAAAAATATTTTTTAGTATTTTGAGCTCGAGTCTTTTTTTGGCAACCAACAAACAAAAGAAGTAAAAAAAAACACAAACACACACTTTTTGGGTTCCCCACAAATTGGAGCTGTGGGCCTCGTGCACTTGCTAAATTCCTGACCTGATGATGCTACAGCAGAAACCTAATATTTATCGATGTGGTACTTGCACGACTTGTATGGAAACATTTTGTGGTTCCAGACAGTGCAATTCCTTCAGGTAAGCCGTTTGCAAGTCACAGGTATGAAAGTTTGTCCTTGCAGCCGAAAGGCAGAGCCTGTTTCTCACATAAATCAAATGGCAGGCAGAGCTGGAATGTGCAAAAACAGTTTTTAAAAGTTGTTGTAAAAACATTACTTGGAAATTGTTATGTTGCCATGACACAAACGGCAACAGTGGGATTTCTTGCTGCTTGGTGCTGAAGTCATTTTCAGCACAACACAAGGACACAGTTAGAGGTCCCACTGCCAACAGCTGCTCGCTCTTGATCTTTTGTTCTCAGAAAAATGTCAGAAGCTGCTGTCATATTCACACAAGCTTTGCAAACAAACCTCCAAAACTCTTTTGCTAGTTAAACTCTTTTCTTAACTTTGAGCAGATCTCAAGTTTATATGGTGCAGTCTTGCTAAACAGATGAAAATACACTAAGCTGCTATCCGTTAATGCAGTGATATGGGAACGTTTTGACACGTAGGGCAAAATCACCAAGTTGAAAGTACTTACATCCCCCCAAAAAAACACAAAACATTTTTTTTCTGCTCAGCAATATACTAAGCATTCAATATTTTCAACTATTTACAAATAAATTAGCGAATCTCCCTTTTTTTGCACATTCATGCTTTTTTGCTAATTTCAAACCTCAAGCTAGCGCAAAAACATAATAACTTATGGTGTGAACAAGCTTAATCGCATATTATTTTAATGTAATTTCTTATTTAATGGAAACACTGCAACTGCGAAATGGTAATATTTTTCGACATCATCAGAATATAGAACATTATGCACATTTGTAATGGAAATGCAGCTGTTGAGAAGCATGACCTCAACACACTCTGTGCCAAAGCTCAGTAAACTATTTTCCGGATGCTGATATGAAGTTTCTGGGCTGTTCTTATACCAGACAAGGTAATCTTTGAAAGATCTTCCAAGGAATTGATTTCTGTCCTTTCGGTGAGATGGGGTGTGATGGACCTCAACTCTACATGCCAATGAACAATGCTTGGCATGGTGAGCAGTGGCAGGCGCAGTATCAGCCCAATTTAAAACCAAAAATATGACTTGTACCAGACTCAGTTGTTGATAATGCCTAATGTGCCTACGGGGCGTCCTCCATCTACTGCTTTCATTGAACATCATGGACTCTGGCAGGAGTCCAGGCGGTCCAGTCAGGATCACTTATGTTCCCCTGGTACAATAAGTGTTGGCACCAGCTGCTTGCCTTTCCTACATTTTTCTGCACATGTACTAAATGTCCTTTACCCATTTGGTTATTAACCACTTCTGTCAGTGACACTATTTTACGTCTTGTGGAAAAGGTGGATCCCGCCACAAACTACGACATCTACTACAGAGTGGCAATTACACTTTGCAGATGTGCTGAACGGCTTGTGTGTTTAGCAGTCGTAAAAACCAGGGGTGGAACACCTTCCGGTGATTAATTAGACTTTGTGGGAACGATGCAGAAGATTTCACATATGAGCCGGGGTCAGCCCAATTGCGCATCTCTGAACGACATCCTTTTCTCAACAGTTATTTTTTCCCCTCCACTCCCACCTCCTTCCATATAATCTCTCTGAGCCTCTTTAAAAATCACAGCCCGACTGCACTCACTTTTTATTGCCTACCAGCTGCTGGAAAACGTTCCACTCTGAAGGAGAGGGAAGACGCGGGAGAAGTCCTCAGAGGACCCATTTGTACAGCTCCAGCAGTTTAAGTCGGCCGTCTCTCGGATGTTAGAGCAGGTGTGCGTCCTTAGCGGGATTTTCACCTGTAAAAGAGAAGAAAAAAAACAGCACAGTGAGAGCATTTTTAAAAGCAGACAGGACTCCCTTTTTTCTTTTTTTTCTACTTTGGAGGCAGAAATTTCCTTTTCCTACTGAGCCGTTCCCACCCACAGGTCTTCACGGCGTCTCGGCTCGCGAGCCCGTCGATACGGTGCATGTAACAGAGTGAGAGCAGATCAATACTCTTTGAGGCGTTGGGCAAAAATAAAAACAACAAAAAAAAAACCTGAGTACCTTCGCAAGAACAAAGACGTGAGATTACTCAATCAAACTCTTGCCCTGTCATGCCAACAGAACCCATAGGGATTATAATTGAACCCAAGAACTTCAATTACACCTTTCCACTAAAAGTCATTACAGCAAAGCTCATTAACGGCGCAATCAAAGCTGAAACAAGCAACTGGCCTAGCCAAGTGCCTGCTTACGGCTGATTTGTCTCCATGTTTCTCAGGGACGGTGTGGGATCTTAACTTGTAACACCTTTAAGAAAAAGGATTGCGCTCTGTGGTCGATGCATAGGTGTCGGTACGTGACTACGGTCCGATCTGATTGGCCCGTCTTCACGACTTTGCTTCTCTTGCCCGATCGTTAAGGACCGGTATCTCTGGAGCAGGAAGTAAAGATTACGCGGCCCGCAGAACCATTTAGATCTCTCGCAGATCTCTTTAATGCTACTCATCGATCGCTTCCTCCCCGATTTAAAAACAAATGGACAACGCTGATGGTCCAAATGGCCCTTTTCCCAATTACAGGCTTGGGTGGCTTTCAATCCTCTCACGGAAAAACACAGGCCTTAACTTCAGATTGCTTGCTCTTTGTGTCTTGCCACACACTCACTTTGTGTTGCTTTGGAAACAAATCACACACTTTCTATTTATTCCATTACTGGCACAATCCCATATAGTTTATTTGTGTTCACACCACTAACTCCATCTAAACTGAGGACTATTTACTCCCTTTAAAGAAAAAACAACAACAACATATGAGACCGTCATGACAAATATAACATGGAGACGATTCCACTAGGTTTTAGTAAAGCTTTCGTGATCCGGTACCTTACGGATGGCCTTGTCTAAAGTAACAAATGTGACTATTCTTTCAAGCGGGGGCCCCCTTAACGCCGGGGCCAACGCCGTGTTCTACTTAATCTTGGATGAGGAGCGGCGACAACAGAATCCAAAGAAGGAGTGAACTGGGAGCTGAAAGAGAAGAGCTGCTGTCAACAAGCTCTTATGGTGAGCAGATGTGGGGGGGGGAACTCCCTCACCACTCCTTACCCTGCAGCTAAGCGCGCGCACACACACACACACACACACACACACACACACACACACCCATATGTATAATGCAATACACACGCCAGCAGAGGAGTAGCAAAACAATCATTTGGAGTAAATTCCAGGGATGGCTGAGACGGTTGTGGTCGATCTTTTTGGGGTTTTTTTCAAGACAGGCCAAATTTGGAGGAAGCTAAATAAGACGCTGAAGAAGTGGATGGTGGTAAACAGCTAAAGTGATTTTTTGTTGTTGGAACACCACTCTCAGCTAGCCAGAATGAGTTAGGGAAGCAGTCTGGTAGCTTGATTTATCCCCTCTTCCCGTGCGGAACAGAGTGGACTATTTGACAGAGAAGCAGACATACAGCAGCTGGCTCTCCAAACGGCTCGTATAAAGAGATGCTATCGGTCAATGGGCCATACTTTGGTCACGCAGCCAAACCTTTCTCTTTTTTTAATTGCCCACCCTGAGTAAGCAAGCAGCATTTCTTGTGCATTTTATCTTCATATGTAGTTAGTCTTATGCAACAGCTCTGATTTAAAGTTCCTTCCGACTACACAGCAGTCGGTCGGTTGTTGGGAATGTGCACAGCCAGCGTCTTGTTTTGTTTTTTTGTTTACGTGACATTCTGGTTTTGGAAGTGAATCTTCAGTACTTTCACCTCACTTTGCTTCCCGCTAGCCTTTCTCTCTCTCTCTGAACTCTTAGCACTTTTAAATTACATGGCACCTTGGTCGGCCTACTCACTTCAAAACATGAGAGAAAATGACTGGCTCTCACCTTGAGTGCTTAGTATCGACGGGATAGTTTTGTCGGTCAGGTGTGAATATATTGGCTGCTGTTTCCCGGTTTAGAAGAGATCTCAGGAAAAAGGGTTGGAAATAAAACAGTGGAAATACTGAATTTAAATTGACAGGTGTGTGCAATTTGAGTTCAAATCTTATATATTAGGAATGTAATAACTATTTTTGCTGCTTGATGGACAAGATATTACCAAAGATTTGGTAATATTTGTGGTAAAATTAAAAATCTTATTTTTTTTTCACAAATACATATTTCACTATCTTCAAACTAAAGGATCTTTAAAGGGGTACTACTACTAAACTTCACATACTTCTAAGGGTGTGGCTGTAGGTCTCTTCTGGATCTATGAGTGTTAAAAGTTGATTCACAAATCATGCACTAGTTTAGGGTAGGGACGTTTTGGACCTTGAGGGCAGCTGTTCTTCATGGTTTAGTTGTTTCTATTCAACACATCCTTACACTGCTCAGTAGGTGGGGCAGGTGAGATGAATGAACCACTAGGCCACTGGACGGCGCCCCTTCCTGCTGCTCTGGAAACCCCGTCAAGCTGCATGGCGCAACTGATCCTCATTCAACTTAGTTGTACAAACAACCAATTCCAAATCTAATTGGTTAAACCAGAGGTTCCCAAACTGTGGGGCGCGCCCCCTAGGGGGGGCGCGATGCCATTGCAGGGGGGGCGCGGGAAGCCTCTAGATGAAAAAAAAAAAACATGGACGCTGTATGCGCTGAGTTTTTACCTTAGAATGACCAACTCTCTGTTATTTCTATGTCAGTCTGATACAGTAGGGGCTTCTGCACTTCCCATATCTGTGTCCTCTGTCACTTTTATCAGCAGTTAAAACTGTTTCAGCCGTTGTTAACATGCGGTAACCTGTTTTTCCGAACCGCCTTTAAACGCAACATGAGCGCTACGACACTCGCGCTCGGTTTACACACCTGTGCGGCAGCGAAGGAGACATGATGCTGTGCACAGCTGCACAGGTGTGTGTTAGAACAGCGTCTCCAACCTTTTTATTACCGCGAAAGTTTTGCTGC
>CAEGAF010004260.1:0-45186 GCA_903067075.1 Micropoecilia bifurca
TGAATTTGGGGAGGGGGGGGGGAATCATATTTTATTTATTACTACAGAAGGGTTCAGTGAATGCGCATATGAAACTGATGGGTTCGGTACCTCATAAAAGGCTAAGAACCACTGGTCTAGACAGACACAAATCAGAAGTTTTTATTTCATTTTATTAAGGTTACAAAACTCTATTCACAAGTGCAAAAATATTTACGCCGGTAATTTGTCAACTACTTTGTCAGCACCTTGATACTTTTATTGATTGTAATAATCCCTTGCTGGGTTTACAGCGCCCACTGTTGCTCGGTTGCCGTGGTGATGAAACGATGAATGACAGGCATGTGTAAACAGAGCGCTCTGAATGGGGCCGCTGGCCGGTGCCAGCCAGCTCAGTGGAGCCCGCTCCTGAATGCCAGAGAGAAAAGCCACTCCAGCCCCAAATTGTTCAATAAAGCCTGAACTGGTTGGACTTTTATTTAAAGTGGCAAGCCGCCACGACCCAGAGACCTAGCGCAGTGACGGGGGTAAAACACCAAAGCAGAATCAGAGAGGAGCAACAGTATGCTTAAGAGGGAAAACATTTCTGTCACAACACGGCAGGTTCTTGATGAACTGATGGTGAAAAAGAGCGACAAACATCAGGTCCCATATTTGACTTAATGTCTCGTTAATAAAGCCGTTTGCAAAATTGTTTATCCACCTTGAACATTTTCAGCTTCAATCAAATGATTATTTATTTCTATGTTACAGAGAAAGAATAACACGAAGGAATTGTGAAGGAAAAGGATCATGATAATCATGGCAAGCAAAACACCAACGATAACAAGAGTTTATCAATTTGTCTACTTTGAATTGGTTTTCTGTATGATTTCAAATTAATAAAGTTCCATAAACCCAGCCATTCTCTGAAGGCCTCACAGGTTTAATAACAGACATTAGTGAGCAGTCGGGATCGTGAAGGTCAAGGAACCGAACAGAAAAGTCAGATATAGGGTCGTAAGGACGGAATAGCAAATTAGATTCTGAAACAATGCTGAAACTTTAACTATATATTAGAACCACTGTTAATTTCCTTGGCACAACTCAAAATCAACCAAGATATGTCTGTCTGACCTGACCGACAAAGAACATATTCATCAAAGAACTTAATGCTCAGTAAGTTTGAAGAAGTGATCCAAAGCCCAAATGTCACAATCTAGTATGATGATTAAGATTTAGGTCAAAACACTTCACTGTCAAATAAACTACTTTTGCACAACACTGCAACGAGTAACCATTAAACTGGCTCATCGCTGGAAAAAATGTTTTTCTTCTAATGTCAGGCAGGTGAAGGAGTTTATTGATGATTGACAGTGAGTCAGAGGCAGGATACAGAGGAACGAGTGAGTCACCATTAAATCAATAAATTCCTCAGAGAGCTGGTTTTATGACTTGTTAATGTGAAATGTGTTGAAATGAGAAGAAAACGTATGCTCAGCAAAACCCAAATAACAGACAAGTGAAACATGAGGCGGTGGAGAAAAAGAAAGCAGAGGAAAATTGGCAAACCCACCTGGAAAACGTGTTCCTTGCATAATGCATGATGCTGCCAAAGTCATAGCCCTCTCCCAGAGAGTCCACCTCTCCAGGTTCCATCTTCAGGAAGTTATAGTCTTGACCTTTCGGTGGGAGTAACAGAGCATCAGCAAGCTGCGTTTACAATTACAGAAACTCCTGTGCAGTGACACGGTTACTACCTTAGTACCTGGCTGGATGTTGTCTCTGACGATGCTTACGTGCTCGTCACGGTCCGGACGAGTGTGTTCGTGCCAGAAGCCGATCACGTGGCCGAGTTCGTGAACCACGATGCCGAACTTATCACAGTTCTTCCCAATGGAGATGGCCTGAGGCCCGCCGCCTCTCCTCCCCACGTAGGAGCAGCATCTGTTCGGCAGCAAAGCGTCCACAGCGATCCTTAATTGCTTCTGAATGTGAATATGTGATGAATTTCCAGAAGGACATTGCTTTTATGACATTTAATGAGAAGAATCTTGTCAAGCCTTTGAGCGTAGTTTCACAAAAAACATAAAAAAACATGAAACATCATCGGTAGCCCACATTCAAAACAGATGTTATTGTCAGCAACCCCAGAAAAACCAGATGAAAACATGTCCCTGGGAGAGAAAGTGAATCAAAATGACTTTAAATGTCTATATTTAGCATGGGAAGAGTTCCAGCAACCAAGAATATTAGAAGTAAAGATAACACATTAAACACAAAATCTTCTGTTTTACATGAAATGTGTCCTTAGTGCTACAGCACAGTAAACATCCGCAGGAAGTTAGCAAAGTAATGTTTTGACAGAGATGTGGGAAAAGGACAGCCAGTCTGTTGTAAGATGACTTGGACATGCCCATGTTGCATGTTAACTTCAGCTTGTACAACACTAATAAAATCAAGAGACGTAAACAGCAAAATGCAAAGAAAACATTATAAAATAGAATAAAATTTGGCAGTTTTGGGTGGAATAAATTAGAAAATCCCAGCAGGATTTACATAGAATCAAAAACAGGTGTAAATGCTTATAATGTTGTTTTTTCTGGACGTTTGCTCTGTTTAAACCAAAGAAATTTAGTCTATTGTGCTTCTGCCTCTGAAGAGAGAGTAAACATGATTAAAGAAGGTAGGCGTGCAGGAAATACCTCAAAAATTCAAAGCTGTGAATGAGGAGAGGATTGAAGAAGTTTCCTCCGAATCCGTTAAAGACTACAAAAAGCATCTCGCTGATGTTACTTCAACCGACTGGGTAACACTATCAATTAAAGTTTTGACTTATTTTAAGCTTCTAAATACACCTTTGTTAAAAGATTTTGTTTATCAAACCCTTAGCAGTCGCTGCCCGCCCCATGGCGGGCTGACATCATGCATGTAAAAGGCTTCTGTATAAAGAAAAGACGGCATGAGGAGTGTGCATTTCAAGTCCTGTTGGACACCAGGGACCTCAAACTTGATAAAAGTAGTGGTTTAATATTGATTTTGTTTCATATTTACTTCCAAATAAAACCAGAAATACAATCGATCATGTCCCCCATATTGTTTTGGCATGTACTGCGCAATCAGGGAATGTTTTATGACCAAAAAGTGAATGAATGCAACATGAAGTCAATTTTTCCTGATTTCATCAAACGAACCACATTTCTGAAGCAACCAATCAGAAAGAATTTTCGGCCATTTTGTTTGAGCTCGTAACTGGGGCGATTTCTATGCAGACCTCGGCTGACAGCCATTTTGTAAATAGTTGAAAGGGGTAGGGGGACGGAGGAGGAAATGAATTTGTGAAACATCATGTGACTTAATTTGTCAAACATTTTCTAAATAGTTGCAAAAAAACATGAGTCTTGTTGTGTTGGAGAGAATTTGTGAAGGAGATATTGTGACACATTTATAAATTGTTGTAAAAATACGTCTGGGAAATTGCCCACAATGTGATGTAAAAATATGTATTAGTAATAGTTTTTGGCTAAGTTTGTACACAAGTTCGTAAAATTTACAAAAGAAAATTTCATTTTAGGCTGGAAAAATTGTTCATTCAACATTTTTGTGTGAATTCATAGTAAAAATGAAAAATTATACTCGGATATTGATTTTGTGTGGTTTTTTGGTGCAATTTGATAATGCATTTTGTCAAAATTGAACAAATACTGTAAAATCATGAAGCTTAGGTTGTGCTGAAAAATAATGATACCAAATAAGGCAAGTTAAATAGTTATGGTGAAAATATAAGGGTAAATTCAAAATTAGACCAAAAGGGCCATCTAGACCCAAGTCTCCTAAGGGTTAAGAGAAACTTTTTTGTATTTCCCTGTAGTTAAATATTTTATTTAATATTCAATAGATGGGGAATTGAGTATTGAATTCCCACGTGTGCCTTGTTACACTTGAATACTGATTTATAAGTCAGCGTTTATGATCTGGTTTTTAAATGTTTGCCCTAAATATTCAGAATGTTTATTGTTTTTCTGTATTATTGCTTATTACATACAGCTCTGCTCCTCATAGAGCTTTAATTTTACAATCACTTTATTGCTTTGTCATTTTTTGCTCACTAATAAATCATAAGAGCAAGTTTGGGTTTGAACAGTCAGGTTCCCAAAGTTGAAGTCTTTCTGTCTTCCCTGATTTATTACAATAAAATTGAGTAGCATCTGTACATTTATTTATATTCTATTTCAAATGTAAAAGAAACCGCTTTAAAAACACTCAAAAGTATTTATTTTATGAATACGTAACAGCTATTTTTGCCTCCATTTGTTTAAATTACACACTTCTTTACAAACAACTCACCCACAAGGCCTGTAGGTAAAAATAATGTAGCTCTCTTCACTTGTTCTCTCTGTGAATATCACACATGTATGTTTCTCCCAGTGGCGCATTGCTTGACGAAATATGGCGCGCTGGCTGCCTGAGAGGAAAGTCTGCAATTAGGTTTTGACAGATTTAGGTTGTCTAAGGTGAACGTTTGGAGGAGACGGAAGCACGGCTGTCTTCTGGACTCACCACTGAAATTCCCACTGATTACATACGGGATGATGCCGTCCGGCCATACTCGCTCAGGCCTGGAGGTGGCTGCTCGCTTCTGCCTCTGTAGACTCGGACCGCCTGCAGCTCCGTCATTGGAAGAGGAATTGCCAGCTGTAAAGAGCATATAGAAATCTCATATATCATCTTGAATAGTTTGATCAGAAATTCCATCTTCACAGACAAATGTGCTTTTTCTTCCTGTTGAGACGAACCTGAATTTGTGTGGTTAACATGTTGTTCTGTATCGACACCCCGGCTGACTTTAAACATACGAAGATCTTCTTCTTCCAGAGCAATGTCTCCCAAAAAGGCAGCTGTGCAAATTTAAAACATAAAGAAACATTAAATAATCGGGCCCCAACTTGTTGCATGACAAAAGCACAAACTTTAAGGTATCTACCGTATCATCCGGACTATAGAACGCACCTCGCTATAAGCCGGACCTACAAAGTTTTTGGACGCAGCATTACGTCTCCAACGCCGAACCATGGATTCGTTCACGCCAGCTTACGTTCAGCGGCTATCAATCTGTACTGCCAGATCGATAGCCGTCAACTTAAAAGCTGCATCACATTCTTCGTGTTGTTTCCATGATGAGGGGCATGAGTTTGAAAACATTTCTCCGTCGAAACTGCTGCTAGCATGTGCTTGTTTTAAATGAAAATCAGAACTTTCTTCTTTGATTTCCAATTTTGACTTCCAATGATTCATTTCCTGCTAAAGAGCCCCCTGGTGGCTGAAGAAAAATCCACAGAAAAGCCGCACTGGGCTATAAGCCAAGTGGTTCAAAAGAAAAAGAAGTACCAGCTTATAGTTCGAAAAATACAGTAAATGAGATTTTATGAGACAGACACAAAGAATAAATGATACAAGGCTTACAAAACCATAAGTTATACTGGTGAAACAATAATCAAGTTTCAGCCAGTTTTCTCATTTTGAAATCAGCACAAATACTTAAATATTAAATTAAATTCATTCTATAATGCCCATAATTAAAAGTTGCTTTTTCATGATTTACATTAGAACATAAATTAAAATGATTGTGGTTAGAATGGAGGGAGGGAAGGTAAACGTTGACCAAATACATGAAAGGATTGTTAAGTATGTTACTACTTCCTGCACTGGGTTCATTAGGCAAACCCATCTGGGAAGAAGTTTTAACCTTCTTTCACTTTAATGCAAAAAACTGGTAAAGAAATACTGATTAATGATAAAAACACAATCAAATATTGTTTTTATAATCTCAATTTTACCTCTTTCACCCTTGCATTACTTTTTCTTTTTACGGGAAATCAATATTGTGTATGTTTACTCATAGCTTCTGATGACTTCTTTAAATACATAGTCTGTGGATAATCAGGGATGATTCCAGATGAATTGAAAATGCCTTTTTAAAGCCTGAACAGTCATTTATTTCTAAACTGCTCTAGTTCGATTTTCAGGAAACTTTTTGCCACCTCTTTCGCTTCAGTTACTCCTTATGAGCGCCTCCTCCTGCTGTCCAAATGAGAGGATGTGGCCCGTCTTATGGATGCCTTTGAAGTCGACTCAGTCATGCAGAGGGTGACTGCAAATGACTGCCACGCCTCTCCTGCAGAGCCTGTGCTCCGTGCCCTGGGGCTATGAGGGATTTCGCCGGCGTCCAGCCGAGGAACAGTGCTGGCACGGCCTCGGTGACCCACAGTCTCCAGGCAACTGCCTCAAAGCGGAGGAGCCGTGTGTTTTGAAGGTTCCCAAAGTCACAATGAAAAAAAAAAAAAAAAACGAGAGGAAGAAGAAAGGAAACCAAACCTGCTGGAGGCCCTTGATTACTAGAGAACTGTTGGCCATGTTGGACGATGTCAACAAGTTGTTTTCTTGAACAGCTTGACCTTTTGGCAAAGTTTTTTTAAATAATCATACCCCATCAGAAAAGGAAAGTATGTGTCATTTTTTTAAATTTATAAATTACATTTTATTAGTGAATTATGATTTTAAAATATATTAATTCTCATCTTGAGACAAAAAGCTTTTAAGTCTTTTTCTATTATGTTTGTTTACATCTCTAGTTAAGCCCCGAAATTACAGTAAATTTCTAATTTTACCAACATGTTTCTTCTGACAGGAAGCAATATTAACATTTTGGATTAGAGTTGAATCTGATGGAGATTAGGGTGATGGCAAAAGACTTTCCAATATACTCTGTATTTATGCTGTCTATAAAAGATTATTAATGGTCAGTGAATAATGTAATGTAATGAATATTGAGATATATTTTAAAAATACAGACATACAGGTAAGTTATTTATAAAGAAAAAAGCAATTTACCACTTTACTGCTTAAATAAAACCAAAATGCTTAATTTGGATAGATGTTTTTAGTTGTCAACCTCCATAGTTGTGTAAACTTTTGGTATACCATTGAAAATACACACATTTTTTTATTTTAATTGAACAATTTGAAAAAGAAAGCAAGTTCTTTTGTATAAAAGCAAACAAACCCACGTAAACAAACACAGAATAGCTCATATTACACAAAGAAAACAATGAATATCAGAATATCCTCACATTTTTGGAAAAGGTTTTAAATATTTTCCTATGAGCTAGGTCTGCCAGGTTCAATCAGTTTCTATATTTTATGTTGCACTTTAAATGAATCTTCTTTTCATAAGTTATACAAAGAAAGTTTGAATATTCCGAATCTGAATACTCCATATGTCATCAATTTAAATATAACGTTTTGTAATACTGATTTATGGCTTATTGCTTGCATACCTCTGCAAACTCCTAAGTGAATCCATTTAAACCTATATTTAAACCTGTATGCTGCCGTCACTGCAACCTGCAGAGAAGCTTCGTTTGCTGTTTTCCGTCTCAACGGCAGGTCTGCGCTTCAAAACTGTCCAAAGGCCCCTTCTGTACATATCTAATACAGACACTTTTAGAGTAAATCTCACGGTACCTGCTTTGCATGGATCCTGGTAATCGACCACATCCTCTGGATTGAAGAAAATCGCGCCCGCAGCTTGTGCAGCCGCCAGAGAGACGCTCAGACCGCACAGCAGGAGCAGCGCGGCTGGTGCCGAGTCCATCATTACTTCGGACTAAAAGGAGAACGACTCTGCTGATAGATGGATATGTCTGGAAGAGTAAAAAAAAAAATAATTAAAATGAAAATTAAAAAAGAAAATGGAGTAGCACCTGGAGTTCCTCAGTGGGATTGTTCCCTGCTGCCGCTGACATGCCGCTCCAGGAGTGAATCTGGGCTCAGCGCGTCTAAGTAAATGTTAAACGTCACTTATTTTAGTCATAGTCCAGGAATGAGTGTAAACGGAAAACACACTTTCAATGCAGTTAAATAAAAAAAAAACAAACAAAAAACCCCCTCCCAAATCAATTTGCTAAACTCAAACATGAAATGCATGTTCAAATCCTGTCGAGAGTCATGTAAGCAGAAAGGGTTTAGCTACACCACCTGTAGGCTGCCAGCGGGCTCCATTATTATAACATCTGGAAATACTGACGCAGCCATTACTGGGGCAGGCACATACAATACCCTGTAAAACTGAATTGAACTTAGATGGAATAGTGTGGGAGCAGACAAAGGGTCTGGGTAATTGTGCCATTTGGGTGTCCCTCTTCCTGCTTTTAAGAACGGCAATGTTTCTCCAGGATGGTTTTTGTTGTTAAACAGCTACATTCCAGTCAGATTAGGCGAGAGAACATCTGTGAACAAAAGCTTCCAAGTCCAGATTCTGGATAGGATTTAGGTTCTTGTGTGAATCTGCTGCCACCACCGTGTTTCACAGAGTGATGTGTTTGCATCACGTAGATGGCTTGTGACAAACTCTACACAATATTTCTATTGGCTATAAGTCAATGTCATAAACAAAGACTTTATTTTTGACCTAAAAACAAAGACACTGTATAGTATGTGCTCAAAATACGGTACCAAAAGCTTGGGGGGATATTTTATAAACCAACAAATCATTCTATTTCTGAGTAAAGACTAATTAAATAAATGAAAACTTTTTTTAAAGAAAAAACAAGTGAATATGCCACATTTCTTGGTGGGAAAATATCCAATTAAAAATAAAGTGATCATCAAGAGGAATGAGTTTTTACTCCAGCTTTCTAATATGCGATGAAGATTGAGAGTTGAACACTTCACTGTTGTTGTTCAGTGGTATCTATGTTCTCGCCACCATGTGGTGCTGATGGATAAGGAGCAGAATCACTTATTAAAGAAATCAAAAAACTAAGAAATTCACCATTTTAAAAGACAAAAAAGACTGAAAAGCTGTAGGTTCATTCACAAATATCACATCGGAGAAATAGTGTTTAATCTACCATTAAATGACTTTTTTTCTGTTTTTGCAGAAACCTTTGATGCAAAATGGAAGAAAGAGGGAGCCAGAGACCCAGTCCCACTGGTTTCCGTGGTCCTTTGCCAGCGTACATCTGCTGCTGCGGCAGAGATGGGACTCTAACTCAGAGGAGAACTTTATGCTTTGGAGATCAGTCTTCTCAGGATGCCTCTCCACACTCCAGCACCTTAAACGGGGAATATTTCAGCTGGACAATATTTGCTTTTACTCTCATTCAGGCTGAGGCCTGTCTTAAATTTGGAATCATGTCCCAGTCCTGGTGTGGGCAAGCCATTCTGCGTGTGGAGCTGGGCATACTGGTGGCAGTCCTGGTGGTCAGCGGCATGGCACAGATATATGAGAGAAGGGAAGAAGGGTCGTCCTGCTATGGAGGATTTGATCTTTACTTTGTTCTAGACAAGTGAGTGCTTCTACTTTCGGATAATCTCAGGAGACGTTTGGTGCATGAATCATCACAGTTTTATTTGATGTCACAGGTGCAAAAGGTGTTGCTATAAAAAGCTACAATTTCTAATTATAGTTGGGCATGTAAATAAAGGGTTTGTGACTGCAATAAGTGAACAGACAACAACTTGGAACCACGTCTGTATACTTCTCATATTTGTGTTTAACCTCAATATTTTTGGTATTATTTTTTACAGTTTACAAGGTAATTTTCCATAACTTAGAGGCTGGAACTTTCATGAAGCTTCAACAAAGCTTAGTAGCTACTTTCTCTGGGTTTATCAAGATAATCCTTTCTGAAACTTTCAACATACTTCTCTGCAATATCCATAGAGCAAAGCAATAGGTTTTGATGAATAACCTAAATTATTTATTAAAGTTCAGGTTCCAGGCACGTTATTCAGTTTGTTCCACTAAAGTTCTAGAAAAATACCAAGTGAGACTCAGGAAGTAAATCTTACGATTCAGGAAAGTAAATAGTAAGTTAGTTAAAGTTATACCCACTGAGTCCTGAAAGTAATCCCTATATTTCTGGCAAGTAATCAGTAAGTTCGATGAAAATTGCTAAAAAAAAATAAATAAATAAATAAAATAAAGTTTGCAAATTTCAGAAAGTAACTTCTGAATTCTGGAAAAGTATCTGGAAAAGTTTCAGAAAACTAACAAACAAGTTAATCAAATTCTATGTTTTGAAAACGTTACCTCTGACTTTAAGATTTCTTAACCCTCTGATATGATTTCAAGTTTACATTATGCTATTTTCTCTAACATTCACAACAATTTTTTTGAAAACCCTAAGTCTGCAATAATGCATTTGTCACAGTGAGCTAATGTGCTGCTTCCACTTGTTTTTCTATGTTGCCTGACTGCTAAAATGGGAGTTTGAAATATGAATGAAATATTGGAATGCAGTAAAAAAAAGTACAATTTTATGTTTTTCCTTAAAAGCTTTTATTTAGACAGTACGCAGACTTACATAACTGATGATTCATCTGAGTACATCCCCCTAATCTACTGATTATTTGAGAAATAAACCTGCTATCTTCTGAAGTGGTAATAAAATCCAGCAGCAGATTCCTACGTCCTTTAAACACATGAGGGTTAAATCACAACAGGCGATTAAACTGTCACGGAGATAACATGACCCTTCAGAGCGGATCCTGTGTCACATGACCTGGTTTACATCTATCTGGGTTTAACAGAGAAACACTTTTTTTCATCTTGGACAATAAAACTCATTGCAGGGACTCGCGTCGTCAAACTGCAGGCGTACTCTCCTGACAAGAGCAGCAGCGTTTCTCTCTGTGCTCTGGGCAGCAGAACCCTTGCACCATTAGAGCCAGATGTTCCAAAGATCCCTGGTTTTTGGCGGCGTCCCTCCACTTAGACTCACATCTCTGGATAAATGAAAACATAAGGACGAGAGGCTGCCCAGGGTAGGCGCTGGGGCCGCTTAGAGCTCCAAATTTCCATTTAATTACTGACGTCAATATGATACCCTGCATTTTTTGTTCACTTTTTTCTTTTACTTGCACCTGACATTAAAATGCAAAGCAGAAGAGAGCAACAGTTCAAATCTTCTGACTTTGGCTTTAGTTTGCTATTTTGTGATAGCAACAGTGAAGGTTCATGGAATTATCCCACTGTTTATTTGTAATGTGTAAACAGATATGAATATAAACGTATTGTTCAGGTCTTTAGCCATTGTGCAACATGATGTCACTGTTGTTTGTGAAGAGTAATGAAAGGTTTGATTCATTTTGCTTTGGAAATGAGTTGAGTGACTTGGATCTTCTTGCAGATCAGGTTTCAACTCCTGGCTTTGTTTGTGTTGGTTTAGTTTTTGGTCTTGAAGTAGCTCACACTGTGGTTTCCATAAAGTGCTGTCAAATCCAATTTTATAATTTATAAAATTGCCCAGAATGTTTTGTACTTTCTAGTTTTAATCAGTAGATCTCCACCTTGGCTGGATTTCCCCCCCTATATTTTAAAGAGCATCAAAACTGGTCTATCATATATTTTACATCTGTTGCTTCTTCTTAGGTCAGGTTTTTAACATTACTTCTTCTTTAAGTAGATTTTGTGCTGCCATGTTTCAGGACTGGACGAATAATTGATGAAAACAGAAACAGAAACACTCGAAAAACTCCACAAGTTAGAAAGACCCTCAGAAAATATGGAGATTTTATTATTTGTTATAATTAACCATCTTTTTTTTCGGCAAATAATTAAATAATTTAATCTGAACTGTGGTCTAAACTACCAATCAGTCAAGCAACTATCAAAATTCATTACAATTCATTCTACAGTGTTTGGTTGAGTGAACAGTTGGCTAACTACTTTAAAGTAATAATTTATTGAATAAATGATCAACTCTCAATAGTAGCACCTCAGCAATTAAACTAATTGGAATATTTAATCGGTTTGTGCCTCATTTAACTTGTCAGTCTTTAATAAAGTATCAACTCTTTGAATGTTTTGCATAAGAACTATTTCCATCTCTTACTTTTCCTTTTCACTGGTCTGGACTTTGTGACTCAGGTCTGGCAGTGTGCTGTATTATTGGAACGAGATCTATTACTTTGTGGATCATCTCGCCCACAAGTTCATCAGGTTTGTGCGGAAAATCCAACCAAATGAAATGTCAGAGTTACCTTGTGTCATTTATTGTCTTTATACTAAATACCCCAGTCCTCAGCTGCGGATGTCTTTTATCGTCTTTTCCACTGAGGGACGGATCCTCATGCCGCTAACAGAGGACAGGTGGGACTCACAACAACACTCTGCTTTATGCGTCCGGCTCTGGTTTATATTTTCGGCTTTTTCTTATTGTTTCCTAATCAGAGAGCAAATTCGAGAGGGACTGGAGAAGCTGCGCATGGTGCATCCAGGTGGAGACACCTTCATGCACAGAGGCTTTATAAGGGTAAATATCTTGATAAACGTGCCAAATAAATGGAAAAATCGAGTCCGAGTCAGAGGACTAACTTCAGATGTTTTCCTTTCAGGCCAGTGAGCAAATATACCATGGCACTGGGTATGGTGAGAGCACTTTTAAAATGGCAATTTCTCAATATTCAAGCATGTATCAGGACACAAAGAACCTGACGTCTACATGGAAAACTACTCTTCGGCTAAATTTAATATTTTTCACATCTTAACTCTTGATTTCTTCTTCTTCTTCTTAAGGCTACCGGACAGCTAGTGTTATCATCGCCCTGACAGATGGAGAGCTGAGGGAGAATCAGTTTGACCTGGCGGAAAGAGAGGTGAAGAAAATGACTCCGAGCTGAGGAGGAGGAAGATGTTCCTTTTATTCCTCTCATTTTCCAAATTGGACTTTAAAGTCTTGTCTAACCATTCAGGCTGGCAGAGCAAGGCAACTCGGTGCCACTGTGTACTGCGTTGGGGTGAAAGACTTCAACGAAACACAGGTGACATCTGCCTGTCAGCTCATAAATGGATCAATTCATTGTTAAATTGGAGTGACTTAAACTGTTTGCTGCTTTAATTGACAGCTTTCCACCATAGCTGACAGTAAGGACCACGTTTTCCCTGTGCATGATGGATTTCAAGCTCTGCAAGGAGTTATTGACTCGGTGAGCCACTCACCTGATTAGATCCTAGAAGAGCAGAATACAGAGTTTGTGATGTGATTAACTTCTTTTTTAGATCTTGAAGAGATCCTGCATCGAGATTCTGGCTGTAGAACCATCAAGTATCTGCGAAGGAGGTTAAAAAAAAAACAACATAAAATGCTTTTTATTTAACTATGAACATATGAAGTTGGAGCCAGAAATTTATATACACTGAAAAAGTAAAACACTGAGATCTTTTTTCTCACTGTCTCAAGTTAAATTAAACCAGACTTTTGTTATTTTGGGTCAGTTAGAATTACCAAAATAATTTCTATTTTCCAGAGAAACTAGTAAGGGCATTTTTAGAGTGTTTTTGTTTGTTTTGTTTTGTTTTTTTCCCCCAACTTTCTTCATACATTTTTTGAGAATCAGGGATAATTGTCTTTCCATGGAAAAGCTCTGGAAAAAATTAAGAGACCATTTAAAATGATCACTTTCTCTGATTTTACTTTTTATAGGAATATGTTTGAGTGAAATGAACATTGTTCTTTAATTCTATGAACTTCTGACAACATGTCTGAAATTCCAAGCAAAAATGTAGTATTTGCAGTAAATGAGAAATGGTCAAACTAATGAAAAAGCTTCAAGTAATGCAAAGAAATCAAGTTCATATTCGTGTAGGAACAACAATACTAACATTTTAACTCAGGAAAGGTTCAGAAATCCATATTTGGTGGAATAGACAGTTTGTTATCTTTAGATGTTGCTTCAATATTTCCACATAATGTTCTTTCCTCATGATCACATCTGTATTATGAAAAGCATCAGTTCTTCCTGCAGCAAAACAGCCCCACAGCATGATGCTGCCACCACCATACTTGAAAATTAGGGTGCTACAAGAGTCCCTGTTGTTCCTGCAAAAGTAACAAAGGTGATCATGCTCAAACAGCTACACTCTAGTTTCATCAGATCACAGGACATTTCTCTAAAAATGAGTGTCCTGCTCCATGTGTGCATCTGCAAAGTGGAGTCTGGCTGTTTATGTTTCTTTTAAAGCAATGACTTCCTCCTCGCTGAAGGGCCCATGTCACCTTAGGACACGTTTCACATGGATAATGATGCTCTTTGGCTTTTGATCTGGGGTCTTTCTGCACATTTTAGACCTAGACACATTTATCTTTGGGTTACATAACCTCCTGCTCCTTCCTGAGTGTGACGACTGGACGACATAATGTCTAAACTTGCATAAAATTGTTTGAACAGACAAATGTTCAAACATCCATAAATTATTCCTAAGAATGAACCAGGTTTTTGCAGCTGCACAATTCTTTTCCTGACATCTCAGCTGATTTCTTTTGATTTGATGTCAAACGAGAACACAGTGTGTTTTAGGTGTGGCCTTAAAACATGTCCACAGCTGATTTCTAATGTGTGTGTTGACCTATTTTTGTTTAAGATTTGATCCAAGTCATACAATTATCTCAGATACCGACAAGTTGTATGTTAAACTTCTGAATTTGAAGAAAGTTACAAAAAAGTTTTCTGGCATCTAGCTAATTGAAATAATTTAGGTAAGTCTAACTCACCCAAAGCAAGAGATGTTTGATCAGTGTTTTTAAACTTCTGGTTTTATTTACTCAAAAACCTTCACAGAGGTTAATTTTTTTTTTAGAATAATATTTCGAATTTGCCATGTCCCTCCAGAAAACTTCCAGGTGTCTGTCAGAGGAAACGGTTTCCTTCACGCCAGGGACGTGCAGAAAGTCCTCTGCAGCTTCCGCATCAACGACACCGTGACTTTCAGTAAGTGCTGCACTTCTTTGGGATTTATCACAAACTTATTTCAGTATAACTAAATATTTTTTGTTGAATACAAAAACTGAGAAATAAAAAGCTTGAAAACAAAAACTATCTTCCTGCAGTAACTCATTCAAAGCCTTAAAATATGTAGACTTATCATTTTATTCAATTGAAAAAAAAAACTTGTAATCTGTTTGATTTTACTCTCGGCTCAGTTGTGACTACAGTGCCACACAAAAGCAGTTGTTGCCCTTAAACGTTATATTACAAACTCAAACTTTTCCGTATCTTACTGAGATTTAGTGTGTTGAATCAAACAACATTTTCTAAAAATACAAATCTCAAATGTGTCTTCTGGAGTTTTTCACAAACACAATTTTTGTGATATTTCTGACCATTCTTCTTTGCAAAATTGGTGAAGCTCAGTCAGACTAGGTGGAGATTCAGTCAGACCGAATGTCCTACTCCAAACTCTCAGCTGTATCTAAGCCTGGACTTTGACTGAGCCATTTTATCCATCCTCTAGGTCCCCTGCCCTGCATGTGTTAGGTTAGCTAGGTTAACAGGCGTTTGCTGAAAAGGCAGTGCATTCATTTGAGTTAGACGTGCTGCAGTGGAGACACACCGAAAATGTGAAGGACAAAGGATCAAGGTTAAAAATAACACATCTATTTTGTCCCATTGCAGCTCTGGTTATACGTTTACATTCATTGTCCTGCTGAAAGTTGATCCTCCACCTCATTCTCAAATCTTTTATGACCTCTAAATGTTTAGAACAAGTTAATCCAGATGTTTATTTAAGTATTCGACAAAAAAACACACTGTCACTATAAATAGCAAGCTAAGTGTGGAAAAACTAAGGATGAGTCAATAAAACTAGATAATGAACTCCATAATTGTTACCTAAAAGCCCAGCCAATACTAAGTCTTAATCCTCGTTACATAATAGGCACTCTGGTGTCTTTGACGCCACTCTGTTGAAAGCATTTTGACTCTCAACATATGGATGGGCAGGGTCCAAAAATTCTTGGTGGGCCGCTGTGATGTTAGCCTTCTAGCTCTTTAGTCACCATCAGCGCCGTCGTTCTTTGCTTTGAATCGGCTGGTAAAGCACTCAGGACTTCTCAGATGTCTGCAAGGGAATGTGGAGCTCATCAGCAACCAGGGCTCTTTGCACACGCAAGACACTCACTCAGCCAGGGTAAATAAGCCACAAACCCTCCCCTGCCTGCTTCAGTTTCCATCGGAACAGGAAGTCCAGGAATTTAATAACATTAAAAAAAAGTAGGATTGAAGCTTCTGATGTTTCAAGACGAGGAGAAAAATTTGAATTTGACTTTTCCTCTTCATCGCTGACCCATCCTGTGATTTTTTATTTATTTTTTTTCATCTCTTTGAAATTGAAATTTTCTGTTTTTTCTGTTTCTGCAGTGGAAAGACCTTTGGTGGTGAGAGATACTTATCTTTTGTGTCCAGCTCCGGTTCTGGAGAGATTTGGAATGTAAGTGGGAATAATGTTCACAAGAAACGCATACAGAGTAAAATAATAAGATGAAACATCACTGCTTGTGCTCGTATTTTTGTTTATGCATGCTCATTAATGACACCATGAAGCTGACTCACCTCTACTGTAATCTAAAGCCGAGTTTAGGAAATTGTGAACAGAAAATCAGATTAAAATTTTAAAAAGGATGAAAAAGGTTAACTTGGGATCTCTGCTGACATACATGGATCAGGGAATTAGGTTCTGTGCGACATTCCCAATACGTGCAGCTTAAAATATGCATAAATCGTGATACCGAAACAATACCTGGGATCAGAGAGAAACATACCACGATTTAACCCTCCTGCTGAAATGAAAATAAAATAATTACATGACAAATATAGCACACAAACATTCATTTGGTTTTGTTAAGTGGATCCTTTCATTCATCGCTGGAAGTCTTCCCTTTTCCAGGTCAGCCTCCCTCCATGTCAGCATGAATAACGGCCTCAGCTTCATATCCAGCTCTGTCACAATTACTGCCATCACCTGTGTAAGTATAAAAGAAACAAAACTGGTTCAGATTATGACCTTCTGGTTAGATGTGAACACCAAACATCAGCTATGCAGTGGACTTCTCCCCAGTCTTTCCTCTGATTTCTCTTTAATTCCTGTATATTTGTTGTTTTTGTCCCATATCACATGTACCTGACGTAAAGTCTTGTCATTTTTTAAGCAGCGCAAAGTGAAAACTAAAATGTTCTTTGCAGTCCGATGGGACCTTTGTGGGGATTGCGTTGCTCATCCTGCTGCTCTTGTTCACCGTTATTCTGCTGTGGTGGTTCTGGCCTCTCTGCTGCACCGTGGTATGAAAATAGCCAAGAATAAACGGACATAAACGGATTTGCTTTTGCAATCAGCCAAATGCTTTATGGACTAATTTTTACATGCTAAAGTAACGGTTTTAACTCGTTGCAGGTTATTCATGAGCCACCTCCTCCTGTGATTGAAGACCTCTCTGTAGGTTGATTTCATTTACGCATTTAAGTTACAATTAAATTCATTTATTTTAAGTGTGTTAAACACTGTTTAGGATGACGAAGACGGTTTTCCAAAGAAGAGGTGGCCCACTGTGGACGCGTCGTACTACGGTGGCCGTGGAGTCGGGGGAATCAAGAGAATGGAGGTAAAAAATGTTGAAAATAACAACACACGTTTATATAATATGAGATCTCCTTCTGCCTCGCTACGTAGTTACCCAACAACAGCAAGTGATGTGATTGAATGGTAAAGACATTACAGTTTTAAGTGTGATGTCAGGAAAAGTGGGTCGTTATGTGGCTTTACAGTTTTAAAACCGGTCACGATTGTATATATTGTGAAAAAATTGGTCAATTTAGTCCATTTTAGATGTTATGAGACCAAAATAGTCCCAACATAAAGAACCAGCGAGCTGTTTCTTCTCCTTTTATTCGAGGAGGCGGTATGTCTGCAGGACCACACTCAACCCGCCCAGGGCTCCTGTAAAGTCTGTACAGTGCTGGAAGACTGAGAGTCTGTAGAGGACGAGGCGACTTCCTGCCTTTTCCTGCCTTTGCTAACACAAAAATTAAAGCAACAAAAAATGTCTACAGATGTGGTAAAAAAGTGAAAGTTTTTTCTGTTTCATCGTTTTAAAGTCACATTTCTTGTTTCAGATGATCAATCAAATGTTGGACTAGTTTAATGAGAGGAAATCATTTTATTTTTCGAGGGAAGCTAACTAAACCAACCTGGCTTGAGTGAAAAACGTTCATAGCTGTCAATGTATATTAATGTCGTGTAGGTAAATAATCACTATGAAAATTAGGATCAAATTATTTGATTAAATAATAATTACACAGAATAATTGAATATGTTATTCATTTTATAGCCATTAATTAATGTAAAAGTAACACTAAAACAAACATAAATAAATAAGATAAATTCTACGCTAGTTTGGAATAAAAGCTTTGAGACATGAAGTTTATCGCTCTCTCAAGAGTTTAACTTTCTCTCAAGAGTTTAACTTTAGGGCCTTTCTCGCAGAATATTTGTCCCACAGTCGCTCTGCTCAGCTACTGGGGAAATCTTAACACGACAGACTTGCTTTTGCCCAAAACGTTCTGGGTCTGGTTTGTTTTGGTGTGTCTTTCGGGAGTCCCTCACTCTGAATCACCTTGAGACTGAATTGGACACAAAGAAAGTAAGAAAACATCTAGTCGGCCTGGTAAATCGTCACAGTGATGCTGTCCAACTGCTCGTCTTTTCTGAGGTCTGGACGTCCTCGAAATGACAGCAAGTCGTTTGTAATCTGGAGAATCAATTTAAAATTTATCCAGATCCAACAACACTGGAATATTGTAAAAATTGTTGCACATAAAAGAGGAAGTGATGGTGACACATTTTTTCTTCTCTTTTCTCATTGAGCTTTCTTTGACAAAATATTGACTTCCTTCACAACATCTGAGAGGCAGAACTCCAGCTGGAAAGTATCAACAAGAACCCTGGTGGGTTTTACCTGTTAGTGGTTTGTCAGTCACTTAGACTTGCTGGTCATCGACGAACCTGCAGTTATTTAGTCTGAGCTGTGTTCGTCCATCACTGTGCGGTTTGGCTCATCCAGCAAACAATTATGTCTGGAGGATCATCATGGCTGACACTCCTGAAATGGACCTTTACAGATCTAGAGTCAGGAAAAGAGCAGCTCAGTAACATCTCTGCAGACCACACACATCCTGGATACAAACTGTTTCAGCGTTTATCTTCAGGTGATCTGTTTGCAAAAATCAGGCGCCAGAGAAGCTGCGCTTCCATTTTAGCTGTGTGCAAAACGTAATCCACAAAACGTAAAAAACCCCCCAAAATTTTACAATTGCAGTCTTTCCATTTAGAAGAGAAATACAATTAAAATCACTTGTGATTGCAATCATCCTCCAATTACTTCCTGTTGTCCTCCTCTTCATGGTTTGCAGCTGTGGCGACAGCAGTTTGTTGATCATGTGACTCCAGGGAAGCTAAAAAAAAAAATTTCCAATGCAGTTCTGTGAAACAAACCTAATTTGATGCAGCCAGGAACACCACTGTATACCAAAGCTTTTTGTTGAAAAACAAGATTTAAAAAAAAAAAAATTGGTGCGTTTTTGTTGAGCGAATTTATTTCTGAAATGTCAAATTGTACAATTAAAACTGTCAATGAAAACAAAACTACTGGGAATTTCTTGAACACAACAAACACCAGGCAGCCAGAGTAGCCAGATACTCTAGTGTCAAACAAAATACAAATTTTTGTTTGGGCCGAAAAAAACCATCTACTTTTCATTCAAAATTGTATTTGTAATTATGTTATGTTGAACAAACTTTTTCATCATGCACTAATCTTTCATTATTTCTTGGGATCTCTTCTAGCTCTTTTTATAGAACCAAAGTATTTAAAGGGTTGTACTTTCTTTTTACATTGGCTGTATGTTCTGCTAACACATTTCCTGTTTCCTGTCACCGATTTGAAAATTAAACGTCTTCCCATCTGTTTATTATCTAGCAGCACACTTCAGCTGAGAGAGAAACTAAATACAAACCCATCAAAGAAATACAGAACAATCCGCAGCAGAATAATCTCAAAAGTTAAGAAAAGAGGACACAAGTGAAAAGACAGAGTAAAACATTCCACATTTAGACTCCTTGATGTGGTGATTAACATTGTTCATAATGCTTAAATTACCAACATTAAATCAAAACTGGCTTGACGCTCACAGATGAAACACGTGGCAGTCTTTACCTCCATCCTCAGCGTGCAGGAAGCAAAAGATGAAAGGTGGGAATGAGATCAAACAGAAGAACAATAAAGCTGCCTTAATGGAGTTCAGCACGCAGGTTCATGCTGCATGAAACCGAGTCACTTTGTTGTTGTGACCGGCACTGAGAGCTTAGACTGAGGCCATCTGGACAACAAACACCACTGAAATGTTTGCAAGGAGCTGAAAAGTTTTACTGGTCTGAGACGCTGATTCATCATTTGTCTTTTTTTTTGCAGAACAGTTTGACATTAAAAAAAGATAAATAAATACCTATTCTTAATCTTTGAGAAAGAGCAGCGGTAAGGAGAACGACTGAAGGAACTCTGCCTCCCTTGTGTGTGTCTGATAAATCATGCAGAAACAGGATTATGTCTGCCTCCGTCGGGACGCTCTTCATTCAGCGAGCAAAGCTCTGGAGTCAAACAACTCCAAACACTAAAATGGAAAGTATGCAGAGCTTCATTTATGTGCTCTTTCTGCCAAGTCAAGGCATCTGTGGCTTTTTGTGTGGTAGCTGAAAGGGAGTGAATTTGACTAATGAACTTCCAAGGCTGTGTTGACAGCGCTGGCTTAGCTTGTTAAATTCAGGCTCACTTTTGACATCTTGGCCTCCTTTGCATCAAGGTAAAGGCGAACGCTGAAAAGAATTGAGACGAGACATTCAGGAAGTCTGGTGAGGTAGCTCGTTCATGCTAGTTGCTTCTCTGTTTAACATCAGCTGTAAAATAAAGTTAGTGTCGAGGAAAAATCACAACTCTGAAACAGTTCCTTGGAAATTTGCAGAAACAAAGGACTGCCTGCTTTTGTTTTGACTTGTGGATTTCAGCCGAAATGGTTTAATTAAAACCTTGCAGGACTTTGACTGGTTTCTATGGAACAAAGCAACATGACACAGCAGCAGTTGTTTAATGCAACAGTGATGCATGAGTTCGATTACAGCTTCTCCGACACCTAAAGTTTTTTCACCAGCCTTTATCCTCTTTTCCTATAATCAGCTGATTTAATTATTAAAGATACTCTGTTTTCTCAAGACTGAAAATACTCTGAGAAAACAGAGTATCTTCAGTCAGAGGCTTCTGCAGATATGCTGTAATGCAGACCGCTACAGGAGACCTTCCACCTTCAATAACTCTTTGAAGAATCTGAATTAATGAGCGAGAACAACATTTAATTTCCCTCTGGGATTAATAAAGTCTTCTTTTATTTTGGAATTATAATATTATAATTTGTTCTGTCTGCCTCTTTAATTAATTAGGTCATTTACGATGCATCATATTAGAATATATGTCCTAATCAGTCTCGTTTGTCAGAATAAAGGTACCTAATCTTTAAACCAATATTAAAAGTATTTTTCATCTGGTTTTTAAAAATATTTTTAATTGGTCTGATGTAATATTCTACCATAAAATCATGTTTTCATTAGCTGTAAAAGGAGAAAAAAGGCATCTGTATAAAATTAATGTAACGTGTTTTGCTTGTTGATAGCTCTCCTAAAGTAAATAGGCTTTTCAATAGTATTCTAAGTTATTAAATGAGTCTGTATCTAGTGATTTTATGTTTGCCCTTGTGTTTTCAATCTCTTTGAAGAACGTTTTTCTGGCTGTATGAAGAGTTCTCCATAAACAAAGTTCTGATCGGACCAGATTAATAGATCTGAGGGTCATAAAATCTCCATAACAGCTTTCAGTGTCAACGTTTCTTTGGGGGGAAAATATTGCATCAAAATGCGTCTTGTGTCCCACCGTCATAAACATGTGAAGTTTAACTGGAGCCATGTGCTGTGGTCAGACGAAACAAACGCTGCAGGTGGGATCGCCGGTCAGTAAAGGCCGTCCTGTTGAGTTCAGGCCTTATGTTTACTACGTGTTACTCCAGGTTTTGCTAACCAATATCTGCAGTTTGTTGTCGTTTACATTTTATGTGTCTGCTCTCCTTTGCTTGTCCGTCTGCTCAGGTCCGCTGGGGAGATAAAGGCTCGACTGAGGAAGGAGCCAAACTGGAAAAAGCCAAAAATGCTCGAGTTGTGATGCCTGCTCAGGAGTACGATCCGCCTCCACCGCGGCTTTATTACCACACACACAAAACCATCCAATCCCAGAAGTGGTATTCTCCCATTAAGGTGCTCACACACTTTTTCCCCACCTTCTGAACTGAAGTCAGATTCGATTTATTTATTTATTTTCCTCCTTTCACTGCAATTCAGATTTGCTCCTAAATACAAACCCTGGATTTGGGTAAATGTCTTCTGAGTTTTTGTGTTTGCTCACAAAAACATTTCCTAAGACACCAGAAGTGAGAAAATATTTTGGTTTTAGTGCTTTTGATGATGTGTTACCAGGAAGTAGGTTATAAAATTCTGTTTCCTTGAATATTTGTTAGCTGGAAGGACGGACGTTAACAAGATCCAGACTTGAACTGAGCTAACCCCTCGGAAAGGAATCTGTGGAGTCTGTTGTGTTTTTAACTGGTTGCATTTGTTGCTTATCTGTCGCTGTTTGTTACATAAAGTCTTCCACGCCTCTGCAGAGAAAAGGACTGAGCTCAGGGTTGGACCTGTTTTTCCTCTCTCTCTTCCTCATAAGATTTGTTTTTCAAAAGATTAATGGTACAATGAAATCATTTCCGGTTATCTGATAAAATAAATAACTTATTAACAACTAAAAGCAGAAAAAAATATATATATTTTGTGTTTTTAAAACTGAACGTCTGCTGGCATATGACGACTTTTCGAGTTTATTTTGGATAAATACAAGTTTTTATACCGGTGAAACAATTATTTTTGTCTTTGTAATGAACTCCAAGTTTAGTGTAAATACAACACAGATTTGTTCCTAAGAGACTTTTTAATGCCCTTATGATCCTGTGTTGTGTGTGAAAGTCAACAAATGTAAGAAGTAACGGTTTTCAGATGGAAAATTAATTTAAAAAAAAAAAATTTTAAAGCTGCAAAAAGTGAAAAGAGAAAGCTCAGAAAACTACTTTTTATTATATTAAGATTACTATAATATTACAGAAGTGACAGATGCCATCTTTTTCCAGGGAAAACTGGATGCTCTGTATGTGCTGCTGAGAAGAGGCTACGACAGAGTTTCAGTGATGCGACCTTATCCTGGAGACAAGGTGACTTTATTTTTCTACAGTGAAGCAAGACAAGATGTGAAAATAAATTCAAGTTCTGTAGCAAAACAAGCAAACCTAAAAACACCCACACGTCGAGACGTCAGTGTCATATTTGAGTTAAATATAATTTAAATTAGCCTTATGGAAGCTGCCATTGGGAGATGATGAAGTAATTTGAACAATGCATTATTGTCTGGAGGAACAGGCCTGCAGAAGTCATCAGGACTTCATGCAGTCTGGCTCCAAAAGTTCACAGAGTCTGCATGGCGGAGTTTTCTTTTATGTCACTCACTAAAAAGAAAAAAATGCTCTTTTTCCACTTGCAAATTTTGCCAGTCGCCCTGCGACAGGAAATGTAGGAATTTGTGCCCAGTTTCTCGCCCACATAAAGCTAATTGCCCTTTCGTCATTAGTCGTGCAGCTACACATTTCCCGCTTTGCTCTCTGCGCCTCCATCACAGGGCCGGTGCATCAACTTCACCCGGAGCCCGTCCTACCCGCCTCCCCGCTACCCCATCTACAACCACCCCTCCACGCCTGTCTACACGTTACCGCACAGGTGCCAACGCCGCCCATCCGACGACTGCGAGGACCTCCACCTGCCCCCATCGCCAACCTCCACCCTGCCGCCTCTGCCGTCGACCCCGCCCCCGTCCTCCAGCAGCTCCTCGTACACGCCTCCTCCCAACAGAGACCTGCCCCCGACGACCAACGCCAGGCAAATCTCAGCGCCGCCGTCTCCCACGGGCTCCCTGCCTCCACCACCTCAGGGGTCACCTCCATGCAGAGCCCCTCCGCCCTCACGCCCGCCTCCGCGACCCAACCACGAGATCAACTGAGGACGCAAGAATCTCGAAATTTCACCCAGCAATCGCTGAAATTGTGTTCGAACAAAAATACATTGACTTTGCTAAAAAAAAAAAACAACAGCCCATAAAACATAAAATAGTGATTTCTTCACAAGACTACGTCAGATAGTGTAAATAATAAGAGTTGTTTAGATGTTTCTGTTTAGTTTGTCTTTTACATTAAAAAGTGCTTGATGAAACAGTCATTCACTGTTTGTCAGAGTTTTGGAGCTGCTTATAATCTTAAAGGCCACCAAAAGTTGCGGAAAAGGAACTTGGACAATATTGCGTTTGTATCTCGTGAGTAAAATACAAACCTGGGGTAAACATTCGGACAGTCGACGTTTCGCTGGGATCTGAGGACATCAGAAGGTATTTTGAACTGAAAGACGGCACATAAATGCAAAAACCACTGATATTGTCACCTGGGAAACTTTATGCTCACAAACAATCACTTTAATGCTCTGCCTGCTGACGCTACTAGCACTATTTGTTGCCACCTTGCCATGAAATGTGTTGTGTCCTCATCAATTAACTCAGAGTTCTTTTAATTGTTTAATAATCCTGTGTTTTCAGCAGAAAGGTCGCCTTTGGTAATTGGAGAGAAATCCGTATTTTGCCTGCCTTACTCTCTGATATTCTACCAACTGATATTTTGTTTATTTGTGTCGTGTTAGACTTAGTGTTTCCCTCAGATTTAATCCCTCACTTCTTATTTCTCATGCAGACCTCCAAATACACAAATCCTTCTCTGTTAGATCTCATGCAGGATGGAGAAGAGGTACCACACTGAGACCGGATTACTAAAATTAAATGATTAAGTACATGTAACATTAATTAATTTCTGATCCCTTTGAGTGACAACCTGGAGGTGATCTTTACAGGTTTTCATTTCCTGTAAAGTTAAACGTCTTTCTCCAGAGAGTTAATCTGTGACTGACCCAGCAGCAGATCTGAAACCTTCGATTTGTTCACTGTGTAATAAAATTTAAAATAATTTGTCTGCTCGACTCACAGTTGATTTTTTTTGTTGCTTTTATTGTTTTTCCTAATTATGTTAAAAATCTACTAGTTTAGGTTATATTTTAGAGCTTGTGTGTGTGTGTGTGTGTGTGTGTGTGTGTGTGTGTGTGTGTGTGTGTGTGTGTGTGTGTGAGGTAAATCTCCTGAACTTTGACTTATTGAATGTGAGCAGGATAATCCCCAGATGTGTGTGGCTGGCCTTATGATCAGAAGGTGCAGCTGGTAGAGTGTGAAAAGCCGACTGTCCCGGGTTTTTATAAAGCGATTGTGTATTTTCCAGCAAGTCTTAAAATAAACCATTTTCACAGCTTTTCACTTGGAGAAGAGGGTCTGGATGAACATGTAAATCGATTAACCAGAACGTGGAATAAGATACGTTTCATCCGTCTCAGAAGAAGACACTGCTCTTTTTGAGGAGAGCATCACTGACCCCTGACCCCTGACCCCGTCCTGATTTTCCCTGAATCCAGCTGCTTCACTTTCAGTAGGTTTTAAAGCGTCTTCTGATCCCAGCAAAATTTGCACAAGATTTACACATTCTTTATGCGATGGCAAGATAAATCCATCAGGCACGAACGATCTGGCTGCTGAGAGTTGAGAACAAGAGTTGAGAGTTTTTATTCATCTTTAATTGGAGCAGAAGCTCTCCAAACTGAGTATTATGGGACATCCTGGGAATTTTGACAATGTCCTCCACATGTATTCACTTTCCTTGTAAAAATGTGCAAAACGCCTTAAAATAAAATAATGTTATCTATTATCTAATACAGAGCGCATTACAATAGGTGCTAAGGAGGCTTGTTGTCCCCCACTTGTATGAACCTGCTGCTGAAAAACATCATGTTCCCACATCCAAACTCCAAAGGTGTTAGTTTTTTTTGTTTTTGTTTGTTTTTTAAAGATGTGCAGGGATTTGTCCTCCAACCTTGGTGTGTGTTTTTAATTTTGGTCTCATCTAACCAGACTATATTCCCTCAATATTTCACTGGTTTGTTTGCAAACAAACTTTAAAGATGCTTCAACAGGATTTTTCTTCAGGAGTGGAGTCTTGCGCACTGAATGTGAATAGAAGTGGCAAGTTCTCAGCTTATTGTTTTCACTGTTAATGCTGTCCTTTAAATTCTGGTCTTTCTATTGGAAAACTATTCTGATTATTTCATGAATTCTCAGTCAGAACTTTTGAGAGTATTTTTTCCCTTCAAGGGAAACAAAACACCATGAAAAAAAAACTTTTTACTGGAGTTAAAATATTATGTAACAAGCCACAAAGCAGACAGTCAGCTGACTCTTATTCCAGTCAGATTTCCTAAAATAAATCCTATTTCCATGTGTTTTTCCAATATGTTTTTCATATTCGGAAATGCCTTGAAAAACACTCAGATCTGCAGTTCTGCAGGAGGTGATGAGCTCACAAAAAATACGGGGGAAAAACTTCCAGAAACAGAGGAAGAAAGCATCAGAAATAAAATGTTAATTCTTCCAGGATGTCAACAAATATGAATGGCGACACCTATGATAACAAAGACAATGTCAAATACTACCAGCTGCATTTGAGCTCCATGAACTCAGTATTTTACCGGCAGATGAGTTCCTTTGTGACCGCTTCTTTAAAAAAAAAATCAAGATAATGATAGCTTCACTTCAGTGCATTGTGTAACATTAGAAAGAGAGAGAAAAAAGTGCCTCATGACTTTATCTCCCTGGAGAATCCTAAAAAATGTTTTGCATTGGCTTCAAGTTCCTAGCTTGGCCGGCAGCGCTGTCTACCTTGGCTGCACAAACTGTAGGGATGAGCACATTCATAGATAGTTGGCTCCAAAGTTCAGGGGTTGATGAGCAAGAGTGTTGAGTTAAAAAAAAATTGTAATTTATGTGAAGAAAAAAAAACATGATTATCTATTTTTTGTGAAATCCAGTCCACTTTCTACAGTTTCCACGCGCTTGTCCCAGAAGATGAATCTCTCTGAATGCTTTGCTGACTACCAGGAAAACAAGTGACTCATGTTACTCCGCTGGAAGGTTTCTTTTGAACATCATCAGTGGCTCAAATTGGTAATGCTGCTTTATTGGGAGGTTTGAACTAGAGTAAAAGTGATTTACTGAGTGCAGGGGACACTTGGATCGGTCATTTCTTTCCATTTCACCTCAGGAGACTTCATTCTTTAAAAATCAAAACAGGGCAATAAAAACATGCTAAGAAGAAAGAAAATACCTCTGACCAAAAATACTGCCTTTCAGACACAGCTTTTATAAAAAAACAAAAAACAAAATTGTGCTGACACAAACTTAGCTTGCACTCACAGGCAATGAAATATATCAAAAGCTTAAAATGTCCCAGATTAAGTGGTGACACAAATATCTTCTTTGAACTTTGCCATACATCTTAGCAAATGCACTTTTTAACAAAATCTAAAATATTTAATATAATCATCAGCCTGGTTGCTTTCAAGGGGGTAGATGCAGACAAACCTGCAGCCATCCTCACTTTGTTTGCATCCAAATGGACGCTCCTAAAAGAAAAATGAAACAAAGAGTGTCACAGAAAAAAGGTTCAGATGCTGTGTTGAACGATTCAACACAGCAAAAACAAAAATAAAAGAAGAAACAAATTCTTCAGAAAGTAATAGGTCTGACAGCAGAACCCTGGAGCCAAGATATTTTCCCTGCCTAATCCTACCTTGAATTCTTTAGGTCATATTTGGTTGTTCAACATTTTGTTGATGTTTTGCTACCACATGTTAGAAAAAGTGCTAATATCCGCATTTAGTCTCTGGACAAGTTTTAATAACGCGCAGACATTTTTTATTTTAGATTTTTTATTTACCAGTAAAACAGAAAAAAACCCATAAGAAAACATTTTTACATCACTGTGGAAAGATTTTTGCCTCAACTGTTAATTAATAGCATCACCTCAAAATAAAAAGTTACATGCCCATCAAAGCAGCAAAATAAATGTTACTTTAAAAAAACATGGAGGCCTCTCAAGACAAAAGAAAGAGTATTTTTATAATGTTGAGTGTTTTTATAACTCTGGTGCTTAATCCTAAACTGGGATTAAATTTGAAAAAGCAGTTTCCAGGGACACCTGCATGGATCGCCTGATGAGCAGCGAAAAAAGGCAAAAATGAACAAGAACAGGTTAAAAAATGAACAAAACAGGTTAAAAAATGAACAAGAACAGGTTAAAATGAACAAGAACAAGTTAGGACTGTGGGTAAAATGAAAATGATTTACATTCAGAGATACATGTTAAAAGTATGCACCCACTTTTAATTGTTATGATATATAACTCAGAGACATAAAAACACATACGAATAAAACAACAGATCCAGAACATGGAGAATTTAAGGCTATATTAGACTTTAACTTTTGTTGTTTTTTTATCCAGTATTAATTGAACAGGTAATATACAGTGTACACATCCAGGAATCCTAAGACTGAGCGAAAAACGGAGTCCTTCATTGTACCAAAATAAAAACCGATTCAGAAGCCTTATATTTAACATTTTATCACATAAAGAATCTAATCTGTGATACGCTGACAAACTAAACTTATTTCACGGAATAGACAGAAAAGTTAAATAACATACACTAAACTGTGTTTTATGTCAGTTTATCTGTTTAGCGTGCAAACCGGGCTTAGGATAATTAAATACCGGCTACGTCAAAGTCTCTGTTGAGCTGCTGGGATTTTTTTGAAGACGTGGATTTAAAAAGTGCTTTTGGAAACAGAAACATGGATTTGGCTTGCAGGAACATGGTAACTTTCAGCTTCGGTACTGAATGTCGACAGGAAAACTGAAAACATTTGGAAAATCTCCTAATACTGATAATAAAAGCACAATCTGCAGTTTATATGTAAACAACAGGAAAGATTTAATAGGCTTAAGGCATGAGCCGACAAGCAAATCCTTCGGGCTGCCAAGAAACTGATGGTTTCTGGCATGACGCATTAAAAGCAGAATCACTTTTCCTCTAAATCCAAGTAAAACTTCTTAGTTGGATAAAAAAAAGTGATAAAAAATATCAACATTCACTCCCCATGAAAATGGAGGTCATCTTAACTTGGGCCTTGTAATGAAGTTAACCTCTTCTTTCTGGAGACTGGACCAGAAATAGAAGATACAACACTGGTTTACAAAACAAGACTTGGCTGGACAAGCTTCAAATTTACTGTGTTTTTTTCTGATTAAAATTAGATATTGGCTCACATATTAGGCCCACTATTATTTGTATAAATGTCCATGAGCAAATTGCAGGGAAGTCAAGTTCTTGTGGACGTCAACAAATCCCTGGAATAGTTTTGTCTGGATTTTTGACCACTTTTTACTGGAATTTCTTGAGTTCATGTACACTGGGTTGGTCCCTGTGATGCATTAGGCTTTTACACATGGAACAGATGTTTAATTAAGAAATGAGACTGTCATTAAGCTTCTAGGAGGGTTTCTCCATATTACACAAGTCTTCAATCAGAGGTTTCTTCAGACAACCTGTAACACAGACTGCTACAGGAGATCCTTCCTTCCCACAGCCATCAATGGCGACAATGACTCTTTGAAGACAATTATATCAGTTTTTATTTTGGGATGATTAATGTCTTTTTGATTTAAAATCCCTGACATCAACCCTTCTAAAACTTGCACACAAACATTTGCTCTGGAACATTCTTAATTACTTTTATATGACTATTGAATAGATAAATAAAGTCAAAACTGTTCATACAGAGTTGATATGGTGACTGGAAGCAAATGAGACGACTGAGGTAGAGCCTTAACCATGAAACAACGTCGAACTTACATGTGGGATTTTAGTCATACTGCAGATGAACTATATTTTGGCTTCTTCTTCTGACTTTGCATTATTTAAGACACACTAATAAAACTAAGGCTTCCCTGGGGAGCATCTGGGCTGAAAAGGTGCAGCGGTGAATGGGTCAGCCACAACTTTTCCCACGATGGTCCAGGAATGCAGAGGCCCCACTGCCACTGAGCCCACGGCGGCCTGCTGACCGATCCTGGAGACGACCCGGTGCACCGCCACGGGCTGCTGGAGCAGAGGGGCCTCCGTGTGCAAAAGGGCGACAGGGTGACACTTTGTGCTGTTTCTCATTTGCTGAGTCCCGGACATGAATGCGTGAGTGTCGGCAGGAGCGGCTCTGCTGGTTTCCTGCCGCTTCCCAAACGGTGCCTGCAGGAAAACATCTGATGCTTCAGCAGAATTATGGGATGCAGAAAAGGCGGAGACACTGCATGCTGTCCCGCTTTCTTTCCTTTGCGGTTTAAACGGGGCCAGCTGGAAGACATCAGAGATGATGGCGCTGCTTGAAGGAGGGCTCTGGGATCCTTGGTTAACAGGTATGAAATGACGGTTGGAGCAGGGAATGCGTGCAGGGCGGGGCTGAGCGCCACATTCATCTGACAGCAACATGTGTTTATAGGGGACACATGCAGCGGAGCTCTGATGGATCTTCTGCCCAGGGGCTGCAGACTGAGCAGCGTGAGGCTTGAAGAGCTCCCTCTGCAGGTCTGTGTGCGCAATAACACAAAGAAAAGTGAAGATTCTGTCCCCTGAAAGTTTTGCTCAAATTATATTCATGTTTCATAAAGAATCTCTAAACTAGTAACAAAAAGAATTTTGTAAGAAAATCACAACAGATGCAGATAAATGTAGTGATTTTTTTTTTTAAATCTGAGGGATTCAACTTGTCACATACATATTTTCACATAGATTTAAAAGAAAGCTGAACGCAAATTTACTGAGTATTTAATTAACAAATTAACTTATTAATATTAATATTGCCCTACACAACTTAACTGCGACACAAACGGTGCACATTCAGAGTCTTACCTGTGTAGATTTACAGGACAATCCAAGCAGATTGTTAGTAATGTGACATATTCAAACTTTTTTTCATCTTTGTCCAACAACAACAATTCTCTCAAAGAAATAAAATAAGACAATTATTTTCAATCTTTAAAAACACTGTACAAGAACAAGTTTATGAAGAAACCTAAAAGAAAATGGCATCTAAAACCAGATCAGGATGCAGTTTATATATTTGGTTTGCTTTGAACTTTATAGTTTCAACTTTAGTATTGGTGTAGTTTTACAACAAATTTGTTGTTGTAAAAACTACATAATCACTCAAAGTTATTGTTTTATTTTCAGTGCACTGTTGCAGTCTTTAACATTAAATCGAAACATTTATTTTCTCATTTCCATATATATTTATATATATTTTTTTGCATAACTTCAATCTTTGTGCCATTTCCAAATACAGTTCCTTTAAACATATTCATATCTCTGCATTCTCATTTTACCTATATTCTACATGATTTCATTCATTTTAAACACAACGTTGGAATATTTTCTCATCAAAACTACTTAATGCAGATTCTTTTGCACATGGTAAAAAGCACCAAATATTTTCTGAGTACCATAAATAAAGAACTCTAAAAAGAAGAGCACAACTTCACACAGTTCTGCACACAAAGGTTCTCCATCTTTCCATACCCCTGTAACCATTTCATTTTGTTAACACTACAGCCATAAACTTTTTTTATACAGATTAACAAAGCAGTGCATATTTTTCTGACATGGAGGGAAAAGTATATGTGGTTTTTAAAATGTTTCATACACAAAAGTGTTGCGTCTTCTTTTCTCACACCAAATAAAATACAGTGGGACGAATAAAAGTTTAATTTTATTGGTCCCATCAGTGTGTGTCCACACACACACTGGACAACTTTCAGCGTGTGTGAGAGGGTTTAATGAAGCAGGTTTGTGTCATAAAACATTATTACAAGCTTTGAATTTTTCATGCAACACTGTTCAATTCAAAAGCTGAGATAATATGCATCAACATCAGTCCAACCGAGACACGGCTGTCCAGATAAACAGATGGACTGGACATGGAAAGAAGCAGCTCTGGTCAGATGAGATCTTAATCTTTCTTTTTATCCAACATGTGTACACAATGAGCAGAGCTTCACCCTCCAGTAAGACAACGACCCAAAACACAGAACTACAATGGGATGGTTTAGATCAAAGATTATTCAAGTGTTGGAGTGGCCCAGTCAAAGTCCAGACTAAAATCCAATGGAGAATATTGAGCTGTAAAGGTTCAAAGCTGCTGAAAACATATTGTAAAAGATATTCAGACGTTGTAATTTCATATTTTCCTGCTTCTATCAATAAACATGATGTAAAATTAATCTGCAGACTCCCATTAAAGAAAGCCAGCGGATCATCTGACCCAGCAGTTCCAGTTCAACTACAGAGGCAGATCCACATGGTGAATTTCAACAACCTGATTCTCTCATTTTCCCAAAGTGGAAGAAAACTGGCCAAGGTTTTAGCAGGATTATGATTTATTCACTGCAGCTGCACACAGGGAAAAATGTGCCCTTCCATCCTACTACATAGAGGAAGTAGACATTTCCATATGCACCTACAGTAGTGTCAGCAGAGGGTGCCATTACCACACCAACAGAATCCAGGGAGGATCCTGAGGAAATTTAAAGAGATATGCAAACCAGAGAGCAAAACCGTAATGAAGAGGTATAAATCTGAGAGACGGAGCTAGAGCTAACACTAGCCAAAATTCTGCGCTAATGTCCATCAGTAACATCACCAAACAACGAAGCAAAACCACTTCTGCACCTAAACAGGCGACACCCATCAGTGAGGATGCTCTACATTTAAGACATGATAGAAGAGCTGAATGTAAAGTGAAACACCCAGTCAAAGTCAGGAAATTCTCAAAGAGTGATATCCAGTTGTAAGTATTGTGAAGGTGGACATCTGGGAACCCATGAACAACTTTTGGACAAGCGTCTCATAACTGCAAAAAATATTATCAAAAAAGCAAAACCAAGAAAGTCTGGAAGTCAAGTCAGCTAAATCTGAGCTTAAACAGACGAAGGTTCGACGTTACCCAGGCGCTGACATTTAATCTGCACAATGTGAACACATTCATAGCAAAACAGAAAGAGACGAATGAATGACAAAGTGGTTCCGGGCAGACACAAGAGAGGAGTGTAACGTCTTACAGAGAGGGCAATGTAAACAGTGGTGTTGGTTTTCTTTTTCTTCAACGTGTAAATCCGTAGTAAAGCTCTTGAGAAAACTTATGTAACTTGATGTGGTTCATATGTGCAACGCTGTGATCTCATCTGAAGAGAGCATCTCCGCTAGTCCCTGCTCATTTCGATAAACAGAGTCTGAAATTAATTTATGGAAACCACACCATGTACTGTGTAGAGTCTACTTTATGTTTCTCCATGACATAAGATCCCAATCCAAGGTCGAGGTTTGTGGTTGTAAAGTGACAAGATGTAAAAAAATTTAAGGGGTATGAAGAAATCTGCCAAGCTCTGAAATCTGAAACACTCCGAGAACACAGTGTTTGAGAAATACAAGAATCAATAGTCAAAAAGTCAACATTCACATTTGTACTTTATTAGCCATCCCTTTATAATTCTTAAATTATCTCACAAAAATAGGAGCACACAGTATCACAGCTCTGACGCAGGTTTGGGCCATAATGACAAGGAGGCATCTCAAAAACACTTGATAATGTCACATAGCTTGACTGTTTTCATTTTGGGAAAAATGACAGAAAAAAAAAAAGAACACAAATCTGGGGCTTCTGTTTCTCACCAGGTACTTGCCTTGCTTGGCTTTAGTAAATACAACAGCACACTAACGCTTAGAGGGAAAAAGCTTGGGGACTTGCATAGGTTCAAACAGTAACTGCAGATGACTGGTGTTCAGCAGGAGGATCAGAAACGTGATCCTTGGGTATTTTAAGCCTCAAAGCTGCACACTGCACATGCAGCAACTCCGGTAAATATAACAACAAGGCCGTCAAGATGGCTTCCTGTGGTTGTTTTCTACTCAAACCTTCTGCACTATAAGGGAAAATGTTATTAACATCCAAGTAGCTCACGCCATACTGTATCCTTTTGGCACAAACTTTAGATTTTGGGCTTGATATTTCTAAGCTTGTCACTTAAAGGGGATCTATTATGCTTCCTTGAGCAGGTTGGGAAAGGTCTATGGGTTATACAAAACATGTTCGTAAAACCTTTTTAATACAAAATTATTCTTTAATTATAAGATCTTAGTCTGGTCAGGTTCTTTCTATTTTGAACTCCTTTCAGAGCGAGCCATTTTAGGGCCTCTTGTCACTTTAAATTCATATAAGCTGCTGCTGGCCACACCCTCTAACTCTTGTGAAAATGCCTACAAACAGATACACAATTATATAACCATACAGCTTTGAAAAACAGAAGTAGAGCCTTCTGCACAACCAACAAGAATGCAGCAAGTGATTTGGTTGACAACAAAACACTTGTCTTTTCCAGCAGCCATTGTACAGTGCATACAGCGGTAAAACCAGCTGACCAAATGTGCTGGAGCTCCGCTTGGGTCGCTATGTGACCCACCGGGCTCCGCTGCGTTTGCCGAATGTGACTTAAAATTCAGGAGGTTCAATTTTCAGACATTGGCAGACATTGGTGTCTGCCAATGTTCTTTGGCTTACAGCCAAAAAAGCGGCTGGGTGGTTTTCTTGAGCTCTTGGTTTTTAGACATAAGACTTAAATGAAAGTACAGAAACTTGGAACATGCAAGTTTTGCATAATAGCTCCCCTTTAAATGCTAGCTATATTTAAAATAATATTGCACATAGATTGTTGAAATATGGCCAACTAACTTGTTAAACTTGGGCACTTTATTTACATAAAATAAAGATATTTCTAAATCTCTTTCTCCAAAAATAAAACTTGTGCTTTTTTTAAAATTCCGTTTTTCAAATAAAATAAAAATAAGAATAAACAAGTGAAAGTAGCCATTTTCATTGTAATCATGTATCAGAAGCATGAAACCCTTTATTTTATCCTACAGAAACATCTATACAGTTCTGACCTTCAATAATGTTTATAATGCTGTGTGATAATCGGACTTCAGCCACAGGGCTGAACCTTCAGACTGCCGCACTCCACAGAGCCCCGAAAACATTAAATACAAGACGAGGGTTGTTTCTGTAAACTGTAAAAGTAAACGCATACTTCCAGAGAACGGGAGACCAGTAGGTCAGCGTGCTGCAGGAGATGCAGCTCTGACCACCTGAGAGAATTTAGGAGGAGAGAGGGAGTCTGTGCTTTGAGAGGAGATTTAAGGACAAACTGACCAAATGCCATTTCTGCAGCAAACAACAACAACACAAGAAGACTACTGGAAAAAACACCCAACACTTCAGAGTCCACACACGCACACTTTTCAGAACACTGTATACCAACGCATGGGATTGTAACATTCAACAACACTGCCATGCTTTTTGATATGAATCCTGTGATCACTGAAATGAGCCAAAAAAGCCTTAAACCCCGCAACCCCCCCAAAAATTAAAAAATCTAATGAAATGGGACCAAAAATTCACACAATTCAACTCCCCCTCTATACACCGGCTGCTTTGAATAAAAAATATAATTGTCCACTTGTCCATGAGAACAGACCACACACAGATTCACTTTTCTTTTCACGAGATTGGGATAAGACATGGGTTCAGGCCTAATCTTCCAGGCTGGACGGAGACCAGGGTCAGCTTCTATACATTTTAACATACTGACAGTTTCAGAGCTTTTATAACCAAGAAGAAAAATAAAAAGATCACATGTCTGCACAGAGGAATGACATTTTCAGGTATTCTTTAACATTATCGAACAATTATGATGTTAAGAATCATATATAGATTTTTAATATAGACTAATATTTATTTCTTACATTCAATCTCTAACACTCTATTCATATTAACATGTATTAACAGGAAAACAATGTCATATATATATATCTGTATATATATGACATGTACATCAGATTCACACATAAAGCAATATGTCTTCCACGTGTAAAGCTTTATGACAATGACTTCATATATACGGTCTGGATAAGAGTCTGCAGATATCTATTTACATAAATAAGGAGTAAACAAATGTGAGGAATGTAGGAGGGATTGGAGAATGTGGACTAAATGTGCGAAAACAAAAGAGTGAGTGTGTGAAAAAATATTCGTCTAATGAGATTTCTGTCAGTGCCAAGAAATGATTGGAGTGTTGTGTATATTTATATTTGCTACTTTTTATCTGCTAGGTCCTATTATTGTTAGTTTATTACATTACTATCAAGATTTCATGCATTTCTACAGATATGGCACGCTGCTATAAACACACCGACTTCTGATTTAGTTCCAACATGACCTTCCTTCAGGAAAACAACTTAAAATCTTCATCTAAGAAAAAAAAAAAAGCAAAGTGGAATAGACAAGAGAAAATATTATTCATACTGAATGGATGAGTGTTCAGCACCATGGACAAATGTTGGCATGACTGAAAGACTTGAAAATGAATTAATCTTTTACTGCTGTAGCATGTACCCAACAGGAAACATTTTGAAAAGTCCAAACCTTAAATTTGAGCAATTTTTAGAGAGCGAAATATCCGAAGACAGTAAAGTATCTTTAATGACAAAAAATGCCACATTTATAGTTTATGCCTACTTTGTTTTAACATTTTCAGAGTGCCTTGAAGATTTTGATTGGTAATGCGTTTTTTCGTTTTACTCAGGTGAAATGATGATACAGTGACAAGCGGCAAAATGTTATTACTTTTCACAATGGGAAACACAAGAAAACACGTTATTCAAATGAGAAAAAATGCATCTTGATTTTCTGATGTTCAAATCAGAAAATTGCTGTCTTAATAAACTCCAAACAGTATGGCCAAGATATTCTTGATGGATTTTTTTAACCTTTGTATAGCAGAACATGCTAATTGCAGTCAGAGCAACAATTAAAGGTTTAATACAACTAGATGTGTGGCAAACAAGGCAGGCACTCAAGCTAATCTTTCTACTTCACACAGGAAGGAAGAACATTATTTATCTGTGAGCTTTTTAAATTAAAAATCATTACTAAGGGAGCCAATAATTATGGAGTGTGGTGTGCTTTGTCTTTGCTTTGCTGTTCTCGTCACTTCTCGGGTTACTCTATGGCACGTTAACGTAGCGTGTGATGACTCACGGTTCTGTTTTTCATGCTCAACTACAGCAGCTTCAAAGTCGTACAGATCTTCCATCCCTCAACTCAAACAAGTCTAACATTTATGCATCTACCTGCAAATCAGGCTACATGACATCAGATTCAGAGATGTTTGGCTTTGTTAATCCAAATGAACCTCATCTGAATGAACGATCATTAAAAATTTCCATGTTTCTTTTTTTTCTGTGCAAATAAACTCAGGGAGGAAAATCTAGGAAGGCAAACCACGACAAATTCACTTGTGCACGAGAACTACAACCACTTAGAACTATGTCTATTTTACATTACGACAATGATCTTTTTTTTGTTTGCTATTAGACAAAATGCAGTATTCTTCAAATAAACTGATAGCTTTAATCCTGATTGACAAAAAACAAAAAAAAACCCTAACATGACTAGTGTTTAAAATGGATGGTGAATTGGCTGCTCGTTCTCGGTGGATCATACATAATACATGGCGACTAGAACAAAGCTGAAATGTTAGTGTGAAGATGAAAGATGAAGAGATGGCGGACGCTGCTATCGATGAAAGAAAAGTAGGAATGAAGAAACGCTGACAGGTGAGGGATGGTTCTATAATGAAGGGAGGAAGTCGGGGAGGGGGTGCAGGGAGCTATCTACGTCTACACGGCTGATTGTTGTTATGCTATGCCGGACTATTATCCAGAGTTACAGCTTCTATGAAGGAGGAAGGGGGGGCCATCTACAAGTCGATGAGCTGGTCCACCAGCATCAGGGAGCGGGCCAAGCTGGGCAGGCTGGATTCAGAACCACCGCTGTTACTGCGCGAGTGGCCTCCTGAAACTGGCCGAAGAGACAAGGGGAGGGGAACGAGACGAGTACGGGCAAACAGAGGTGGGGGTGGAGGGGAAGCACAGGAGTGGGAGTCACAACAGGCAAGGAAAGCAGTCAAAAAGGAAGGAGGGAGAAGAAGGAAGAAGAAAAAAAATTTACCCAATCACAGCTACAGCTTTTCCAAAAATTGCATCCCTATGTTTCTATTTGACCTATTAGATTTTAACGTTTTATTTCAAAGATGACTTCAGCCACGTGAGAATAAAGAACTTTAAAGGCGTACCTTGGGAATTCTTTCGGCCTGTGACGGGAATAGGATCAAAGTCGTCCTCTGTAGCAGCCTCCGCACTGGCCGACTGGGCCTCGAAGTCTGAAATCAAGAGAGACGAGTCTGAAGACGATAAATAAAGCTCAGATCAACGAGGTAAGAAAAACAATATAATGAAGAGGTCCACTGGGGTGATGCTTTATTACTACAGCAGTATATAATGATCCCTCCTCCACATAAAAATATGCACAGCAGTTACAAAAAGATTTTCCGTCTTTCTCTAAAATGATGCTCTCAATCCAGGATTTTCGAGAAAAATAGATCTGCTGCTCTGTAAACGTAAAAATTACGTCTGCCGGCACATTATGAGAGGGAATCTGTGATCTACAACTAGAATCAGCTGCTGCACACAGTCAGGCTGTGATTCAAAGTTGGCAGAGTCAACAGTATTTAAATAATTTTGCTCTGCAGCCAAGAGCCGATAACTAAACCCAGTTTTTTTAATTTGAGAGAGACAGCGCAATTTTATGGATGGCTTGTGACAGCTCAGGAACACTCTGCTACTTTAAAGACTTTAAACTTGATTAAACTGATTGAAAACCCATTGTAAAGAGGATCATTAATCTCATGTGAAGAAAAATACCCTGACTATGAAACAGGGAATCAAAAAAGTTTTACCTTTAGGGGGGTGCGATGATAAATGGGATTTAAAAATGAAGGATGTTTGGTATCGCCTTTGGCCTGAATTAAAAAAAGATTTTGTTTTGGTGGTACAAAAATGAGCAAGAATGTTACCGTTTGCTGAAATTTTCTATATGATCCAAAATCCCAAGAGTGGAATCAGAAGAGTTCAATCAACACATTTCTAAAAGGTTAGCGTCAATATTGCACTCAAACTCAAGGCCTCATGAAGTGAACCGACTCACTTCGGATCAATAAGGGAAGATAATGAATTGAGATGTCAATTCGTGTCATGATGGAGGACAAAAGGGCTCCTCAAGCACAATCTATCAAGTCTAAAGATTGCTGATGCCAAATTAATGGTTCCTCTAGTGAGAGGAGAAATGAACAACTTATCTGCATGCTCTGAAAGCGTACTCTGCTGAAACGTCACTTCAGCAAACCAACTCGGGAAAGAACAAAATGATCCTTAATGGGGAGTGTGTGCTGGTGTGTTTATGGTTTGGAACTATGATCTTAAAGGGGCTTAGACTTATCTTAAAAAAAACAAATGGTTCCAGTTAAAGTTGCAGGACAGTTTAGCAAACTCAACATGTTTGTGTTTGTGATGGTAGGACACAACAACCTTCATGCTGACAAGTCTCATACACCTTTATGTAGGTGATGTTTAATGGTTGCTATAGAGACTTTGTGAGTCGCCACTTCAGAGTCGCCTCCCCATTAAAAACCTGGCTCCTCGTTTAGCTCAGTGACCATTGGCTGAAGTCTATGAGCCCATGTTGCATCTTATTTATACTCCATATTAAAACATTAGAACTAATTTGTAATTAAAAAATTCTAGAGACTCTGATCAACTTCAAACCAGCATAAATTATAAACAGTTCCTGTACACTTATTTTAAAGGATTGCCATGTTAACTAACAAAAAAATCTTAAAATAAGATTCTCTTTAACCCCAATTGAATAAATATTCAAAAAAGGCTTGAATTTGGCTACATTTTTCAGTGTGAGATTATGTTACTGCAATATGCATAATTTATTTGAATGTTTTATACACATTTTTACCAGGTGATGTATCTGATATCTTAAACCCACTTAGGAATCAAAATACTTGGCTAGAGAAGCAGCATCTCATCAAGTAGCATCTGATGTTAATGCATTTCTACCTCTGAGACCTACAGATTGTAAATTATTCAATATTCTTCATAGTTTACTCTTTAAAAAAATCAGAACCAGGATGTTAAAAAAATAGTTCTTTCGTTTTAGGAAAGAAACAAACCTATCAGAGCACATCCATCAAAGATATTCATGCTCCATCGAGTGACTTTAAATCATCTCCACGCAGATTTACTATTAGGAGATTCTTACCCCCTTTCGGCTGTACTGAGTCTCCAGACAGCAGGCTGAAATCATCCAGAGCAGATGTGGCAGAGGTGGGAGCGGAGGAAACGGAGGAGGTGGCGCTGCCCGGTGCTGCAGGTGGTCCGGAGATGAGAGACCCGAGGAGAGAGTCGTCAGCAGTGAGAGGGTCTGGGATGGGGAGAAAAACCACAAGAATGGGATCTAATTAACAAAATATCTAAATTCTCACTTTGACATGTTTCATAATTTTAAACGCTCGTAAAAGATCTGAGCTGTTAAAAGTCCAGTTTTTATGCTGTATGCCTAAACGTTTATTGAATCACAAGTGATGATGTGGAACTATCTGGCCACCAGGGGCAGCAGAGAGACAACCTTGGAGAAGGACTTTGTTCATGGATAAATAAAAAGCCAGTTTATAAATTCTGTTGATTCATTTGAAGCCAGTTCTTTTACACACATCATTTCACCCACTGTTAATATAAAACGATTGATTCTTTCACACTTTCTTTACATAGCGATAAGAAGGTTTGCACTTGATAACATTACTGTTTCTGTTTGCGCTGAATCGAGCTGCAGACCCTGTAACCCTGTTTTGTTTTTAATGCAGTCAGCCCTGAATGATTTTTTGTTTCAGCCTTTTTTGGGTTGAAAAATGTTTAACAGGTAAAAAGACTCGTACCTTTCACAGACTCCACAGACCCTCCAAAAGGATCTGACAATGACAGCAGATCAGGAAGCATGAGTGAAGTTGTGTCAGGAGATTTGAGACCTTCAATCAGCTTCTCTGAAGGCCAGAAAAGAAAAAAGTGAAAAACTTATGTACAAACATTGTGTTCTTTGTAAGTCAATGTCAAATTCATTCAGATGACACAGAAAATTATGTAAAATGTGCTTAAAGACTGACTCAAATTGGCAGAGTTCAAATGGATGGGTGGATGGAAGGATTATCTAGACCAGTGTTTCCCAACCCTGGTCCTCAAAGCACACTGCCCTGCATATTTTAGAAATTTCCCTGCTTTAATCCACTTCACTCTGCTGATTGAAGTTCAGCAAAGACCTGCTAATTGAAATCACCTGTGTTGAAGCAAGGAAACACCTAAAACATGCAGGGCGGTGTGCCTTGAAGACCAGGGTTGGGAAACACTGATCTAGACAATGGCACAGGGAATAAACTCAACAAATGGCATATTTTCTGAACTACACAGTGTACCTCACTATAAGCCGCACCTTCAAAGTTTACTTTTTAAAAACTGGAACCGTACATATATAAGCCCCCCCAGGCTATAAGCTGCTGGTATCTCCGGCGCTCTCAGTTTTCCAAATCTGCTATTAAGGACGCAGCATTGAGTCTCCAACGCCGAACCATGGATTCGTTCACGCCGAGTTTAGCGGCTATCAATCTGTACTGCCAGATCGATAACCTACAACTTAAAAGCTGCATCATATGAACTTCTTTGTATTGTTTCCACGATGAGGGGGTATTAGTTTGAAAACATTTCTCCATCGTGCCTGCTGCTAGCATGTGCTTTTTCTAAATGGAAATCAGAACTTTCTTCTTTGATTTCCAATTTTGACTTTGAATGATTCACTTGCTGCTAAAGAGCCCCCTGGTGGTCGAAGAAAAATCCACAGAAGAGGCGCACCAGGCTACATAGTCCGAAAAATACGGTACAATATGTGTTTCATTTTTATTCAGATCTAGACGCTCTTCATCATTATTGTGCTAATGTCACAGTTGCTGCAGTTAGTTCTCAAATATTTATATGAAGATCAAATAAAACATTTTTATTTTCTCGCATTTCATTAGAATAAAATGGGCATTTACCTGGAGCATCCGACAGTTCAAGGGTATGAAAAGGATCTGGGACAACCAAAAGTGAGGCTCCCGAGTCCAGAATAGCAGATGGCCTTTCAGCTAGGAGACAAAGATAGAGAAGTTCAGGATAATGTCCAATTAAATATTTAGATGATTCTGCAAACTGAGACCAATAAAGTGTTGTGTCTCATAGTGCAGTACTGCTTAAATGATAGAGGAGTTTAAATCACTCGTTTTGCCATCAAGGGATATAGTGTAATATGCTATATCCTTGTGATCAGAAAGAAAGAAAAACAGACTAGATAACAGATTTGAGCTAATTCATCTTTTAGCTAAATGTGTCTTTTTGTGTAAATACAAACTTCTTATTTGCTTAAAGGTCCCTTTGTTTAAGAACAACTAGAATGTCATTAGAACATAACATTTTTCAGCCTTCTGGCATAAAGATTTGTGTAAAATTAGAAGATTCAATTTTTCAATAAACAAAACTCACAACACCTGCAAATAAATTTGAACACATCTAAACATTTTGGTAGTTGATTTTTGAGATGCAAACTTTCGCAAAGTGATTAGTATAAAGTTTTGTTTATAGTTAAGGGTTTATAGTTTTTTCTGGACTCTATTTTGTTTGACTTTCAGCCAAAAAACTTTAAGTTCTTGTCTCTAAACAGCAACTTTACAGCAAAACAAAGACAGTTTGAAGAGCATCTCAGTACAGCATCTCACAGATACACAGTTAGAATTAGAAGCAGGTAGAAAAACTTTGAAAAACCTTGAATTTGTCAATACCATTTTCTTGAGAAGTGTTTTCCTCAGATGAGGCCTGCAGACCTGGAATCAGCTCTTCAGAAGGTGTTACCTCAGAATCTGACACCATATCTGTTTTAAAAAAATATCATTCATTGTTTACATCAGACAAAAAACTCCAACCTTTATTAAATAATATATTTGCTGTCCTTCCACCTCTGTAGCACAATGCATCTTGTCCATGACTTAAGGTGCAATTAGATCTCAAAAATGTTTGCTAAGAAATAAAATAAGAAAATCACATTTTACCTGAAGACTTTTTGTCATCAGCTTTGAATTCGTCAGCTGTGATGTTGGAGAAGTTGTCGTCGTCAAACGGGTTCCATGCTGGCTGTGTGGGGATGTTGGAGGAACCAGAGGAAGGGACGGTGGCTGCAGCTTTGTTTTGGTCCTGCGCTGCATCGCAAAGGCTCGGCTGAACAGAGTCAGCGGCGTTTGGTTGAGATACAAGTGATCTACAAGAAAACAGTTTGTTTTTAAAAACAAATGCAAATCGGCTTCAGCAGTGGTTAAATGCAAAGATATTTCTGTCAATTCCTAAGGTTTTACACTAATTCAAGTAAGGCTAATGTGTCTATAAAAAATGCTTTGATTTATAGATTTCTTTGTCCTTTTAACTTATTTTGAAATGTAAATATAAAGAATATTTTAGGATTCTATGGCAAATATTTCTAAACAATGCTTTCTTTGTATATTTACCACAAAGACAAGACAATTTGTGTTTGGTCAAATATTTCTTAAATAGTAAACACTTGACTTGAGGTTTTATTAAAATAACTTAAAATAAATTTGACTGAAGTTGGTCTGGGTCATGATTTTGCCAAAAAAAAACAAACAAAAAAAGCAGTGGTGGTTTAAAGCGAGACTTGCAACATATTCATTGAAATAAAGAAAGATAGCCAAACGTAATTAACATTTCTTCTGGCTGAATGTCACTTGTATTTAAAATAAAAATATGACAACTTTTGTTTTTAGTTACCAGTTTTTGGTAATAAAAATTCAACAAAGCAAAACACAATCATCCACAGAATGATCTTAAAGTGAATTTAAGATCTTAAACTTGAAATATTTCTAAATTCTTAAAAGTTGCACTTACTGGCTGAGAGCAACGTTTCCATTATCCCCCTGCAGCAGCTGTGTGGAGTCACTGACAGGAGCTGCAGCACCGTTTGATGCTGCATCACTCGGCACACGTTGGTGACCTCGGTCCTCAGATGTCTTTGGAGTCTCAGGTGGAGTCTGCTCAACAGACGAAGAGAAACAAATGTGTGATGATCAGAATTGTTTTTATTACATAAGTGAATGGACTTCGGGAAAAGGACAGAAGAGGTGAAGGTCAGAGGTTGCTTGGCCTCTTACGATCTGAGCTGATTTTTGGCTGGCCTCAGCGGAAGCAGGCTGACTTGGAGCTGGTGTCTCCTGTTGCGCAGCTGCTTCTGGTTGTCCCGGAGACGCCTTACTTGGAGAGGGCTGAGCCTCCGGCAGCTGAGTCTGACCCGGCTGTTTGCGACGCGCTGGACGCTGAGGTGCGGCAGGGCTGGACGGAGTCTGCGCTGCCTGTGGAGGAGCGGCGCTAACCACAGAAGAAGAAGGCGTGGCCTGTTGCTGGGATGTTGGCTGTGCTTGCAGTGCAGCATCAGCTTTGGCCACTTGTGATGCTGTAGAGGCTGCCGTCTCTGCTCCAGCGGCTGCAGCCGGCTGCACAGTCTAATGCACAAACATATGTAGCACAATATGATTTGACGAAAAACCAGGATTTTATACCAAATAACCACAATTTTATCTACATTTTCCAATGGGATAATAAAGATGATTCATCATTTCGCAAGAAAGAGTAGAAGAGAGTTTTCCTGAATCACTGTCTGCACCTGCTTCTGTGGAGCAGCGGCCTGATTTACGTTGGTTTGTGTTTGAATGAACGGCTGAGCTGACGTCTGTGCCTTCTGCGACTGGAGAGCTGCAGCTGGCTGGGAGAGGTCTAAGCTGACTCCTACAGGATGACAACACAGCACATCACTCTGCAGCATCAATTCGTTTCAATTTTACATGCAAACACGCACGGTTTCATATAAAAGTATAAAAAAAGTATAAAAGTATAGAATTCACAGTAACATGAATCTTATTAAAATGCTCGAGGCTGAATAATATCATCAACTAAGAGCTCGTAACAATCACCTGAAGCATTGATACTAGAGGTGCGCCGATCGATCGGTCACCGATCATAATCGGCCGATTTTTGTGAAATCGGTGATTATCGGGATCGGCCGATCATTGGCTCTGTTACCGATACCGATCACCCGCATCTCATTTCTCAGCCTGTCTGTCCAGCTGTTCTCGTCT
>CAEGAF010004264.1:0-14443 GCA_903067075.1 Micropoecilia bifurca
ATATATAAATTTGCTTAATTTTAGAAAGTTCAAAATACAAGTATAATAATGTTTCTAAAATGACAGCAATTAATTTGTAAACATTAAGAACATGTAACTGAAATACAGAGATATATCCATGCATGCTGCTTCAAGGTAGTTTACAAAAGATACTTTAATCTGATGATCAAGCCTCTCCAGAACTCATATTTTAATTTATTGAATGCCTACGTCTCTGCTGTTGATTGTAAAACACAAACATTTTAAATACAGTATAGTAAACAGAAATGTTGATACACAAACTTGAATAGATGTTTTCAGGCATTAGATGCTTGATTTTATTTTGGTTGACTTTGCAATGAAAGAACCTTTGCATTTTATAAACATAAGTTTTCTCCTTAGAGCGTATGTTATGTACATTGGACATTGGCATTTTTGCTGGATGACCTTCATAAGATCAATTAATCAAACTTTAATTAATTTTGTTGTTGCCCTCAAAGTGGTTGAGTGTCAGTGCAGCATTGGCACTTGTTAAAGATTGTTGGCATCAGACTGACAGTGTTGCTCCCTCTTAGACAACTTCCAGAGGATATTCCAATCCCAGCTTTGTTAATCTGTTCTACCTCACGTCATTCAGATGTATAGCTCTCTAATTGACTCCCTTGCCGACTTTTTCTTATCAGACCATCTAGAGATGGGAGTATGTTACCGTTTCAGCAGATCCCATGGATAGTACATTATATATTGCCATTCCCTATGCAGGAGCACCAAGTGAAAGAGAGGCGTCTCCTGTCAGTGTGTGTTTCCCTGAACTTTGCAGAGCTGTGTTAGTAACAGAATAACTTATTGGATCTCATATTTTGATCTGTGCCACATATTTTGTTCTCACTGTTCCTGCTGTCATTTTCAGTTAAAAATATTTTGCTATGCCGACACAAATACCGGGCAATGCTTACTGTGGAGAGAAAATGGGAAAGTTGTAATATCATCACACATCTCTGGTCATGATGTGCAAGAAAATGAATCCCCATAATTTGAAGATAGTCACTTTGGTGAACAGAAAATAAAACTTAAAGAAGCAAATCAACAAAGAAAAATGCTGGTGGAACATTTATGGTCTACTAACAACTTTTCTCAAAGCTGCAGTAGGAAACTTATTATAAATTATATGTTCAAAACATTGTTTTAGCAGCATATTTCTCTAATATTGTAGAAAAAACATTTCTATAAACAATACTATTATAAGTAATTTTTGAGAAAATATCCAATTATGAATCATTTTTAAGTACTTTTGGAGCTCTCTGCTATTCATTCTCTTTTAAAAGTATACTTATAGTTAATATAGCTGGGCTGCAAGAGTGCAAGTAAAATGCACTTTTTAAATCTTCTTTCTTGCTTACTTTTTGAGGTATTGTATACTTATAAATCTCAATTTCATCTATTTACATTTTTAAAGTAAAATCTGTAATAACATTGGAACAAAATTACAATTGATGCTCTGCAGATCCACAACCATAACAGACACAACAGTAAAAGTTTCCCCAGTGAGTCAAATAGGGGGAAACTTTCTTTTTGTGTGAACTGCAGGGCTGTGAGCCTCCGCATGAAAGCTATACTGTGCAGCAGAACCCTGAGCTCATTTTAGGATATTATGCAGAGGAGGAGTCATGGGCTGTCTGTATCCTCACTGCAGTAACATTACTGTGATTAATGTCGCGTCTCGACCATCTGAGAAAAGAAAAGTCCTGAAACTGCTTCATGTCCTTCTGCTAATGCAACGGCCAGTTCAACCTAATTACAGCACAGCTCAAGCTTGAAAGCTACTCGCCGAGACAGTTATTAATTAACCCATTTCCTTGTCATGAAATCACAATCGCATCAGAGCATTTGGTGTTTAATACTTCTATAAATTTACTAGCTTGTGTCATTGTTCGGTCGTAGACTGAATGGGTGATATAGTTCCATCTCTTCCACCTCTGATATACAACGGATCCTTTTTATCTGGTGCAAAAAGAGTCGGTGTGTGTTACAGCACAAGATGCAGGGAGTCTTCACTGTCTTGTTTTGGTAGAAAGTGCATTCAGCAAAATAATATTTTCTATTGAGATTTAGTGTACAAGTTACCATCCAGTTAACACTAGTCCTAAATCTAAAACAGGAAATCACCAGCTCACATTTGAATCTACACTTAGCCAACCCATTTTATCTTATAGCATGTGAATTTGTCACTCCAATGTCTTAACACAATGCAACAAAGAGACAAGGTCAGGAATAGCTCTAATTACAGAGTTTAAATAATGATTCAGCATTTCAGAGAAGCCCAGGAAACCTTTTGTTGCACAGCTGACACTGAAGGAGAGGAAGGTCTGCTGATCCCAAAGAGACCCTGTGGAAAAATAAGTGTCAGTCAGTAGATTATTTGTATTTCCTCAGTTAAGATGAACGATCTCTGGGTAGCATTGTAGCCGAGGTGGGACAGGAAGATGAGTTATGATAGGTTGAAGTAAAGTGGAGAATCAGCAACAGAGGAGAATTAGTTGTAATCAAGACTACAAGTTGGCTTGTACATCGAAGCATTGCTTTACGTGAGGTCCAGGCTGGTGTTTCTAGGGAACAAGAAAACAATGGGTAAGTGACTTGGAATGAGTAGATATACAGCAACAGGTAGGGCCAAAATGGGCGATCTGACAGTGAACAGGAGACCTTCTGGACCCTTTGGACTGTGGTTTTGATAAGCAGATGAACAGCAGGTGCAAGGAACAGGCCTACAAGGAGAAAAACAGCCACCAATCACGGCAAACCTTCTCCTTCAAGAAAGCTCTGAAGCAAAACTGAAAAAGAAATCTGCATCATATTACTTAAAACATAAAATTACATCTTGCATAAACCCTTAAGCTTTCGGTCCAGTCATTGCTGTTCATTCTCTGCTGTTGTATCTCTAAATAGTGCAAAACTTCTAAATTTACAGAGCTAATCATCAATCGTTTCAAAAGCAAGTGTTGTGCTTTTTGCAATTTACCTTCCCGACGTCCCAGTTCTCCTTAATGCCACACTAAAGGCTGAACACATGGCGAGTCGCCGTCTGTGCCCAAATGCAGTCCAGCTGCCTCTTGTCTCGTCCACGGCTGTAAGAGGTTAATGAAAGAGCCCGGCTCCCTTGATGAAAAGATGCAACCTGAGTTTAAATTACTCATGTAAAACCTTAAACAAGCCCACAAGTCAGACATGTTTGCATTATCCAGGAGGGGAATCCTAAATAGCTATTTGAAACCGTTTTCCATCACTTTTTAGCCCTGAAACATCAATAAAATATTGCATTACAAAATGTCTTTACATGTCCAGAATAAGGAGGATTTCTTTCGAATTTCTTTTTAGTTTGCACTTGAAATTCAAACTAGATTGGAACAGGCAAATCAATCACGTCCACTCTAATGCAGAGAGTGACAGATCAACACTCTCACTCCAAGAAAGCTCACTCTTTAACAGAACATCTAAGATACACTCCCATCTTAATATTCAAGAGGGTCACACTGCCAACAAGCAAGAACTCATATTGTGCCATCTGGTACGTCGTGGATCTCTCATCAACCCTGTCCAATCTGGAGTCTCTAAAATGAAAAATTTTCATGTACAAGTTTGACCTCGAGAAGACATCCTCCTGAAATATTAAAACGCATGACCTGAACGTTGTTTTGTAAGAAAATAGCCTCTTATGTTTTTTTTTTTTTTTACCTCATTCTCCTTTTCTCTGTCTAAACAGAAGTGGACATATGTTCTCTTTTTAGCTTAGGTAAGAGGGAAAAAGAGTCAAAATCATGCAAAAGACGTAGGCAGTACTTGTTCAGGAAATGTATTCCTATCTGATGAGTGAAACGGGGCGGCTGCAGCCGGCTGGCTCCTTTCCAGACTGCAAATATCCAAACAGTCTGTGTCTGTTTGTATTCTCGTTTGTGTTTGTCTGTGTGCATTGGCTGGCCAAAAATCCTGGATTCCTTTGTTATTATTTTTAGGATTGGAAGATTTAGACATGACACATAACTGACTGAAGAAGGGCCCAGCAACCATGGTTAATGTGGAGCCAGTCTGCGGTGACTTAGCGGGGGGCTGGCCTCCTTAATTTACCAGCATCCACAGACCGGAAAAAGGTGGGAGTGTGGTACAAGCAGCTGATTTACATTTAGAGCTTTTAATTGCCTACTTCTGAGGCTTATTACTGGATTTTGTTGTATCTGCTTATGTTGCTAACTCTGTGTGTTGTAATTTATGCACTGAGTCAATTGTCAATCATGCTGACAGTGTGGAGAAAAAACTCCAGCTGCTGTGAAGACTTAATGCTTTCCTGTATTAATATTAATACAAAACATTTTTCAGAATCTAAATAAAGGTATGAATAAGGAAAGGATTTCAAAATGGAAATGTGATGTACAAGACCTTTCGACCACATTTCATATTTATTTGATGGTTCTAATGGTATTTCAAGTTATTTGACGTTTGAGCTAAATAAACTAAATAAAATTCAGAAAAATAACGTTTTTTTCCCCCCTAAACTTTCTTTTTGCAATTACAGTGGCCCTCTGCCTATTTACAGTTCATTATTCACAAAGTATTTCTATTGATTTGAACTCCTATTCACAGATTATTCGCAGGCATCTGTGGTTGATAGCCACTGCAAATATCAGGGATCCACTTTACTAACAGGACCAGATGTATAACCATTCCTTTTTTTCTTTTCAAGTATTATTTTCCATTAAAACATTAGTTTTAATTGAGGTTTTAAATTGCCTTAATAGTTCTCTTACCTGTAGCAAAAGAAAGGTCATTTTGTCATGAGCATATATAACAAGATATGATCGTCATATCAGCACGGTGGGAGGCTAACAAGATGCATTAATCTGCCTTATCCATTCTGCTTACGAATTGTCTGATTGTGACTCTCCAGTAATCAAACAGATCCTGAACCTACTAGCTTTCAGCAGTCTGACAGTTTCTTCATTTTTTAAAACAATTGCATAGTGATTTCCAAAGGTCAATAAACTACTACCATTAATAGCTCCACACTACCTTGCTTCATAGAAACACTGAACCCTTTAGGGAGTTCCTTTGTCATGGGAAAATAAAATTAATTTCTTGGCTTTTGCATTCATTTTTACTATTTCATTGTAGTGCAAAATCGTTTTTTTTATGCTGTAATATGTTCTCCATTAGAGAAATGTATCACAGCAGTGCTTCAGTACAGAATTTCATGATTAGGTTTTGCAAAATTGAAACACACATGAGCCATACAGAACATTTGTTAGAAGGAACGGAACATTTATGCATTTATGCATATAAAGAAAGTACAAGGCACATTTCGCTGAATTTATGAGTCAGATTAAGTGCAATTAAATCATATTCTGTCAGGAAATAATAATAAAAAAGATAATGCATCACTATGTGAACATTTGTGATATAGAACTTAGTATTTGAAATACCCTAAAGTTTTCCTAACAGGTAGCCATTAGTGAATAAAATGTGAATAACACAAGCATTTAAAGCATTGTCCACTTTTAAAAGATATTCATACATTTATTTCTAAATTCTGTTTGATCCTGTGCAGGCAGATTAGAGGGAACGCTGTTAACATTAACTCAGGAACAATTCACATTCTGCACAAAACTCTGGTTTATCACAGAGCTAACACAGAGAGACATGCAACCATTCACACTGACAGTCCAATTGATGGCCAATTAAGAATTATGAATTATCTTAAGGACTTGTTCTTGTAAAAACCCAGAGCAGACAGAAAAAACCCCACAGAAGCAACAAAGAAAAGTCCCAGTTAGATTCAGAGTATTTCACTGTGAAGCATCACTGCCCAACTAGACTGTAAAAGAAATAAAGTTCGGATTAGGAAAACATAGCTTTCTGTCTTTGCAAAGGTGCCAACAGCTGCACTCATTTAGACTCTGTGTTTATCAAGAAACAAAAGTAAAGAAACCAACAACATTCAAATGAATAAAAAAAACTTTTTCATTAAATGGGGCAAGCTTCTGCTCTGATAACACGATTTGTCTTTAAATACTGGCAGCGGAAAGCAGAACTGGCTTCAGTAACGTTTTGAGGTGGTTGTACATGTTGAATGACACGAAGCAGATGAAGGAAAAATGCGACTGAGCAGCATTTCTCGCAGGAACATAACATCAAAGCTGCACCAACAGGAAACATTTTTAATCTCCCTCGTCTACTTCCCCAGTGGGGGAACCCACAGCACAATGAGGGGGGAAATGGGCCAAGTGCAGGACCTATAGTAGGAGCAACAAGCGTGTGCAGAACACAGTTTCATTCAGTCAAATACAAATTGGGTTTCAGTCATAAATCTGTGGATGAGGCAACTTTTCATGCTTACTTTTTCATTAAAAAACACCCCATCCCCGTCCCCTGAGATTACAGACCTGGGACCGGCTCTTATCGGACGTTTACTGCATGGTGAAAAGGAAGTATGCATTTTGCTGTTCACATAGTATCTGCATCTGGTCATGACACGGTTCCCAACACACCACTCACAGGAGATAGAGTCAAGGACCCAGCCCAGTTTTAATGGCCTTCCTCCCCTGAAAGGAAGCTATAATTAAAGCTAAGTGAGCAGATGCTGAAAGAAAAGCATTTTTCCTGATAATAAATGTGGTTTAGAATTTAACACCTCGGGTAGAGGCACCCTGCTGAAAACCCCCTCCAGGCCAACCTCCACTTCTACAGTAGACCTTAATGCTGCAGAGCTTGGGGAGGACACCCTCCTCCGCTTCCACTTAGCTCCTCTCCCCTCCCAGCCTGCTGGCTAAGGTTGAAACCTCTGTGTTTCAGAGGGGATTAGATTACTGCACTTAAGTGTAGCAACAACGTTGATGAAATTGAGACCGCTAATGTTTGCGTTGTACCTACAAGGCAGCTAACAGAAACCGTAGACAGGCGTGTGCAACAAAAAAAGAGGGTTTCAGCGGCACCAGGGCCATTGTAATCCAGGGCTTTGGAATGAAAGTTAATTATCGGGAGTTCCTGCAAGCAAGCACATGTTGGCATCTTTAACATTTCCTCTCTCAACTTCAGAGTCCTTGCCTTCCAAAACGGCTGTTTAGAACTAAAAGGTGGCTGCTAAGTTATAATTTAAGGGGAACAACAGCTATTTTGGCGCATTTTGCGTTGGAATTTACCTCAGCATGTCTTTTACAATGCCTTGCAAAAGTCTTCATACATCTGAACGTTTCACCTTTTGTCATGTTGAAACCCCACACTTCAATATATTTTATTATGATTTAAGGGGCTAATAGCTAACTATTATGAAACGGAAGAAAAAGTACGCCACATAAAAGCACCTATTCTTGCAGTTACAACAGCAAGTCGTTGCTTCTCGACAAGCTTTGCACATTTAGAGAAAAAGCCGTTTTCCCCATTTCTTCAAGGTAAGATTGAATAGAGATCACCTGCAAGCATCAACTAAATGTTTATTATTTGAATTTACCTCTAAACTGGTGTGGGATAATTGACACAATTTTATTATAGATCTATGTGGTTGGGGTTGTTGTCTTGATGAAACATTAACCTTTATTCAAATCTCAAGCCTTATGTAGCCTCTGACAGATTCTCTCCCAGCATATTGTTTCCATTTTTGAATGATGGATTGAACTGTACTTTTGTTTTAAAAGTACACATGTTGAGATTTTGTATTTTCCCCAAACTCTTATTTAAACACCCCCACAATGTCACCTGACAATCCTCAGAGGCCTTCACAGAGCAGTTGAATTCATACTGAAACTATTTAGGTAACTACAGAATATATATACTGCTAAAAAAAATAAAGGGGACACTTAACACAATATAACTCCAAGTAAATCAAACTTCTGTGAAATTAAACTGTCTACTTAGGAAGCAACACTGATTGACAATCAATTTCACCTGCTGTCAGCACATTCAACTTTGTACAGAACAAAGCATTCAATGAGAATATTTCATTCATTCAGATCTAGGATGTGTTATTTGAGTGTTCCCTTTATTTTTTTGAGCAGTGTATTTGTTGTTATAATTAGGAATACAAGAGTGGAGGGGCTAAATGTGAGGCACACTGTAGCTTTACTTGTAAACTCAATAAGATGCGTTGAAATAACATGATAAAATACGAAAAAAAGACTAAGATGTCTTCAAGTATAAGCAAATCATAATTTCCTCTTTCTGTTATTGCTGCAGGATTTCAGTGATAACTGGTCATGTTGCTTCCTGAATCACATTTATTTCACCACAATCATTCCCATTGTCTTTCCATTTAAAGGTTATATTTTTGTGTTCATTTTGAACCTTTTTAATTGAGGTTCAACCAAAGAGCAAGGACACCCTTCAGGAGTTGAATAGTTGAGGGCCCCCTGCTGCAACCTGCCGTTTCCCGGAGCCAAAACAGGGCAGGGGGTCCTGGGATATCAGTTGGCCCGTGCCCTGAAGGGACCAAACCAATCCCCCTCTCTCTCTGGTCTGTAAGCCTGGAGTGAAACCCGACTGGAAGCCCCGGCGATTCCTGCCACAGCTCATCACAGCAGGGGTGAGCTAAAAGGCTCTCTGGGCTCCAATCTGGTGCAGAGGAGCAACGAAATTGGAATGAGGGCCCTCTTTTGTTTTTTCATCAGGACCCCTACGTTTCCATCTCCCAAGGCCTTTAGAAGCTACTGCATTATCATGTGCATAAGTTGTTTCTTTTGTTTTCATTTGACTGCTTTGCATTGTTTTGGTACTATCTTTTCAAAGTGCCATTTATAACCAGCTTTTTTTTTCTTAAGATTTCATCAAAAATGTTTTTGTTCAGTTATTATTTTTTTCCTGGACAAGATTCATGAATAGATGCATTTTCTTTCTACTCCAGTGATTAAGTGCATTGTTTGATCATCACAGAGCATTATATTTTCAATAAAACATTTGTTTGGATAATGTCTTTTACGCACAAGGTGCCAAATAATTAAAAGATATATATATTTCTGATTAATGAATGCTTAATTCCAAATGACTGGGATAGCACAAACGGCTTATGCAGCACAGCGAAGAAACCTGATTGAGTCTCATCTCTTCGTCGGAAGCAGATGTTTATTTACAAATTGCAATCATGATTGTACGTATCCGGAGTTTGTGCTCATGCGGAATAATTTATTGCACAGTGGCTGTATGTGATTATGTTTGCTGTCCCAGTGAATGTGTGTGACCAGGATGCTTTTTTTTTTTTTTTGCTTCCATTTTTTTCTGCTTACTTTGCATATTGCTTCCCAACGGCAACAACCTATTAATGAGACGAGCAGGTCATTCCCAGAAAACAGTGCTTACCATGCGACTGTGAACGAACAGACCCGAGGATTCTGTCCTCTTTTGTCCTCCTTGTGCTGATACAGACGCTCATCAAAAGCACTTACACCACTGTTTTTGAACTTTACACTTCCTTTAACTCCCTCGTGCTCTCTAGAGAACCTTGAGTCAGTCAGCTGCTCTTCCATTGATTTAACCTTGTGCTGGCAGTTTTCCTCCCTGGCTACTTTGCAACATTAAGGAGCAACTTCTTCCTGTATTGAGCAACTGTAGGATGTAAAAAAAAAAAAAAACCTCTGCCTTTTCATCCACCCCATACTCTTTTTGTTTACACGTCCCATTTGCTGGTAAGGATCAGATGGCAGAAATAGTAACGCGACCTGCACTGAGTAATGGCACAGGATTGGGGTTTGACACACTGACCCCCCACCCATCAGTGTCGTTTGCCTCCAGCAACCCCTGTGGATGCTCTTTGGGAAATGTCTGTCCTGCTTATTGGAATTTCTTTGATGTGTTTCAGGTTACAGAATAATGCAATCTGTGCTTTCCACCAGACCCAAGCAGACCGTATCGGGTTCGGCTTAGCGTCACAGGAGAAGAGATTACGCATTAATTACAAAGCAAAACAATTTTCACGATGTTTTTAAAATCTTTTTTCCAAATAATAAAAACTCAGAATTTCGCTATGCATATATCTTGATATCTGTACATTAGAACTGAGACCCCACTCACCAATGTCAAATGCTTTGCAGTCTTTCACAGATTTTACTCTTGTGTTTACCTCCAGGCGTCATTCAATAAATTCTGACCAGCTTCCTTGTCCATGTTGAAGAAAAGCATTCCCTAATCATGAAGATACCATCAGGTTTCACAAAGAATATAGTGTTGTTTCGGTGACTTCTCTACTAATTTTATCCCATACGTGTAATTTACAATGAAGGCCAAAATTTTAGATTGTGGTCTTACGTGGCCAAATCAGTTTGACATGAAACCGCAAAGGGGACTTTTCATGGTTTTCTAAGAGATTCGGTGGTAAGACATGAGAACATCAAAGTACGTAACTTCCCAAAGAATTGTTTAAAGTTTGATTTTGCAAAGATTTATGAATTTTTCTCGATGCACCGTTTAAATTTTCATTTAAATTATAATTATGATTATTACGGTAGCCTTTGGTGAAATTCCTCTCCTTTGACAAACGGGTCTTTCCTGCTGTCAGGAAGTTGGACATTAATGTTTAGATGGAGTGCTTTAGCCTTTTGTGACTGTGAAACAGGACTATTTCTCACGTGTTATCACCACACAGGAATGTGAAAGGGTGTAATGGATTCCTGTGAGAGCCTTCATTAGATGTCATACACTGTGTTTACAGTAGCTTTCCCAGTCTGTCTGCATTACCACAACCCGGTGCTGCTCCCTCCCCCTCGAGCGACCATAAATCATCGTTAACAGACAGAGTTGACATCCTGCTCGTACATCAACAGGCAGGCCTTTACCCATCCACAATTCAAATCCTTGATGTACAAACATCCCCGACCGTGTCGCGTCGGTTCAAAACATAGCTGAAACTAACACTCTAACAAAGAACAACAGGCCCCTCTTTCAGGCGAGCGAGATGAAAGGCTTTTAGAGTAAGTCGAGAGCTCTTATGCCTCAGAACATTATACCACTCTTCTTTTCTTTTTTTTCAGCAAGCAGAAATTCAAGGTTTCTTTTGTATAATCCTGTGAAAGGGCAAATAATTCAGGTATAAAACTGTTGATTTAAAAAAAAAAAACTACGAAAAGAATTCTTAACCCAGAACATTTTTATACATTTTCACAACAGCAAACATTCAATGCAATGCTGGAAGTTGATGTGAAAATCCAACACAATGTAGTGGATACTTTTTTTAACAAGCTGCAATCTGAAAACAATCTGAAAATAAGCCCCAGATACTCTAGTACAACAAAATAAAACCTAGTTCAACTAGTGTGAATTAGATGAATGAATGAATGAATGAATGAATGAATGAATGAATGAATGAATGAATGAATGAATGAATGAATGAATGAATGAAGCCCTCTCAGTAGTACAAACAGTCCATCAATGTGTGAACATTTTTAAAATAAAAATACAAATGGTTTTAGAGGATTTCTTTGGAGAACATTTACAAACAATCATTATGGTGACCAAAGAACACACCAGACTGGTCAGGTATCAGTGTTGGAGAAGTTTAAAGCAGAGTTATTTTATAAAATAAAACCTCTAACTTTGACTAATTTCAGAAATCATTGAAAACAAAAGCTCTGTTTGGAGTTAGCTGCAAGATATTTATGAAACACGGAATGTAATTTGGTCACACAACAATCTACATGCAAAATGCTATAAATAACTGCATGTCATCTGGAACGCGAACGCATCACCCTCACCATGAGTATGGTGGTGGCAGCATCATGCTGCAGTGCAACTTTTCTTCAGAAAAGAAAAGGAAGCTGGTGAAAATTAATAGGAAGTTGTAGCTAAAAATCATATTTAAAAATAAAAACATGATATAGCCAGAGATGCATCAAAGCAGTATATTTCAAAACATATGCAAGTGTTACAAGGGACTAGTCAAAGACCAGACCAAATTTTAATTCAAACTGTGTGAGAACAGTGAATAATTAACTTGACAAATATTCTCCATCCATTCTCACTTGGCTGGAGCTATTTCACTGAGAAGGATGGACAACTATTACTGCTGACTGAGACATTAAAAGCTGTAACTGATGTGAAAAGTGGTTCTAACTGGTGACTCATGGAGGCTGAAAAAAAAGGAAAAGGAAATTACTACTCTGGGTTAATTTGTTGCATGAAATCCCATTAAAATACATTGAAGTTTGTGGCTGCAGCATGGCAAAATGTGAGGCAGTCCAAGAGGTGTGAATACTTTCGCCTCAAATAGCATTGTAAAAACTTTTATTGCATATCTTACAATTTAATATCAGAATTATTTATGTGTTTTATTGGAAGATGTTCTGTAATCTTTCAAGCCGTGAAACAATTCCAGTATATTTTTGTACCACGTCAAGATGAGACAGAACACCTTAAATTTATTTTCTGACAGCTTTATGCACTTTCAGGTTATTAAAGACATGAAATATAAACTTTGAGTATCAAGGCTGCTTTTCGCCTCCTTCCCAATGACATCCAGACTCTGCTTGGCAGCCATCTGCCAGTCGGGATGTGTTGCCAAGGCTCCAGTTGTTGTCTAACTGCCACTTCACATAAAGCAAACAGCCTTCATTACTGCTTATTCCACTCCAGAAATAGTGGCACACAGAAGATGATATATAGCAACAGTACTGAAGGTGTGCGGCTCAAATTTGGTATAAAAATGTAAGAAACCTAGTTTCCTAAATGTAATTTAATGCCACGGTAACATGACTGTTTCTCTATCGTTCCCGATTGGCCATCATGACAAAACAGACAAAGGAGTCTCCTCATTGATCACTTACAAGCTGCTTTTAAACCATCAATACATTTTAAAGCACCACTTAAGATGAGTAACATATGTCTCTGTGCTGTCTCTCTAAGTGCAATCGCTGTAACGAGCTGAGGGCCAGCAGAGGCTGTAATAGCTTAAAGGAGACATGCAACGTTCTGATGAAAATTCAAGATGACAAAATGAGAACTAGAAATCTGAAATAAAAGTCAAATTTAATTGAAAGGTTATAAGCCTCAAATATGTTTACTTAGAAAATCTTCTGAGAGACATTTTTATGGATAATATATGTACGTATACTGTGGTAACACATATTAAACAGCTGTTTCATGTTGGATGTTCAGAAAGGTAGAGACAAGGTATAAATCAAAAATCCAAAAAGTTGATTAAACAGTAAACATTTACTTTAAGCACTGAATAACATTCAAGCACTCTCTGCTGTTGCATCTTTACATTCCTGTGTATATTTGAGTGACACCTGTTGACTCTTATCGGATACATATTTTTTACATTTTAGCCCAAGCTTTGGGTTAATGCGATCAGAGAACAATCATCTGAACTACAATAGGAGCTGTGTGATAGACCTGTGACCTATATAGAGGGTCACAGGTCACCCCACCTTTTGTCTTCCCACATTTGCCAGAGCCTATCTTGGAAATAGCCACCAACCACTTTGATAAAGCAGATGTAGCCAATGGATGGGTTAGCTAGCTATAGCAATATGGCTAAAACCTAGATCTCAGCTCTAAAGTTTCCTGTAGATAGATTTTAAACTTGGATTTAACAAGTAGTGATACAGTTGTTAACACTAATTGTTAAGACACAGGACATGTTGCATTAGCTCTATTAGAAGCTGCCTGTTCGGCTACCAATAGATGCACATTGGCAACTGTGAATGGGCCTCTCAGTTCTTTTAGCATAATGGTGCACAAGGATTAATTTCTGATGTTTGAGTCACCACCAAACATTTTTCCATCTGTTCAGCCAAGAAAAATTATAAGTTATAATTCAATCTAGCAAACAATGCTTGTCTTTAACGCTTCACAAATATCATGCTGCTGCCTTAAACATGGTTATTAATTCACTCAATTAAAAAGAAAGAAATCTTAATGATGATTTACATTTAAAATTTTAAATTCAGCACAGATTTTTGGGAACTTGAAATTTCAAAGAAAACAGAGCAGTCCCACATGTACTTCTTGATTTGAGTCTTCCATGTTTGATAGTTAAGGACAGTGACACTTATCCCTCATTACTTACCTATACCTCGCCTAAGAAGGAACGTCTCTCTCTCTCTCTCTCTCTCTCCTAAAAAGGGGTTAGGCTAATGAGGAAACAAAGAAATTTTCATCCTCCAGTTCACTGCAGCAGCTTCAACCAGCAGCCCGAGTCTCACCTCCTCCTCTCTCTGTCCTTGACACACTTAGCCAAGGTGGACGTGCTGACCCTATCTGCCGCTGCTGTACAGATCCCGTAGGGGGCCACAACACCCCGCAGCCCTCCAACATCTATCTCCAATAGTCCCATGAGCTTCTGTGTGGCCCCCCCTCAAAATGCCTTGGGCTGTTCCTTTGACAATTTCTCTCAAGAAGTGATTAATGCCTGTTTACTTCAGAGAGGCCAAACCATTTCCCAGCATGAATGGGGGAAGTTGGGTTCCTAATGAGAAGGAAAAGAATTAGAATGGGG
>CAEGAF010004275.1:0-11317 GCA_903067075.1 Micropoecilia bifurca
AATATTCAAGTAAACATTGAACAATCTTAAACAATTCTCTAATACAGAACACAATATTTTCAAATACATTTATCATCTACTAAATTAATTCTCAACTAAAATATCATAATTTTCAGTCAGAGCATGCAATAACTAAGAGAAATCTTTTACAAATTAAAAGTTAATGCTTTAAACAGTTTATAACCTCCGTGAGCTGCCTGAGTTCCTGTTTCCCAAGAGAATTTCAAATGATGGTGTCGTCTGACTCCCTGCATGTTAATTTACGACCTCCTGCCTTTTGTGTTAGAACCACAGGAGTCCGAGCCAAAAGTTCTCCTGCAGACCTCCTTTGTTTCAATTCTTATCCAAGCATAAGTTTTAAATGTCCCCAAACCACCCAGACAAACCTATTCAAAACTAAGAAATTTGTTCTAAAAAACTAAACTGAATTAGACACTAGAAATAGTCATTTTTCCTCAACACTGTTCAGTGTGTTATGATCTATTAAATGCGCTGATACTTTATTGTGCCTGCCAAATATATAACGCTGAGTGGAGTGGTGGACCGTTGGAAGATGGCCGCCCTAAATCTCATCAGCTTCAATAGGCGAGAGCGGTCCATGAGGCGTCTATCCTTATATTATGTCTATGCTTTAAACCCGGAGACTACAGTTTGGTTGAGGCGGACCATGAAGATTGGTTGAGGTGGACCGTTTGGTCAAAAGCCGGAAATCCGGCCCCCGGCTGGAGATCTTTAAGCCCTGTGTGCTGCAGATATCCGCACCTCTGCCTCACCAACCCGCTCGGAGCGCTCGTTGACTTCTTTTTTCACATTCTCTATTGCTAACAGAATACCATCCAGTTGGGAGGAGAAATCCGATTTCAAATTTGCAATTGCAGCCAGTATTGCCTCTGAACCAGCCTCCACCGTCCTATACTTCTCATTTAACTCGTAGTTTTCCTTCTCCATTGTCTCACACATGGCATTATTAGCCTCGCTATTTTCACAGCTAGCTTCAGAGCTCACCTTACAAGTGAAGTTAGATAACTTCGATTGCTGGTGTTTTTACTGGGCTTCCTTTGTGAGAGATGCATCACAGCTGTTTTAAACTTCGCTGAGTTTATTAAGAAAATAAATTTAAAATATGCTCGTTGTAAAAACTTATCCATATGTTCAATATTGGATAAAATGGTATTGAAATGGTGTTTGAAATAAGAAAATTCACTCCAAATTATATCCATGGTTCAATTAGGGTAATTTCTTAAGTAGGATAGTTCTATTGAAACATATTACACTAAGTTGAATTAAAATAACTTGGCTATAAATATCATAACACTTGGAAATCGTTTATGACTTTTTTCAATAAACCTTCAACAGAGGTTCTGGAATAGCAGACCCTGGAAATTTTGGTTGAGCACTGCTTCAGTAAATCTTGACATGGGCTTTTGTATTGTCTTAACATTTTAGTTTTCTTTTTGCTACACACTTTGTAGGTGACAGTATTTAGGGGAATGTTGGCTGTTTATTGGGTGGGATGTGTTTGTGGTTTCTATAATTCTTTGTGGTTTGTATATTTTGTCTTTCCTATTCCTTGGAAGAACTTTGTAAATTAAAGTGACAATGCTAATAAATATATTAAACACACAAAAAATAACTTAGCTTGTAGTTCTCTATAATTTAGAATACAACTAGTCTCTCTATGGACTGAGCAGGCCTTCACAGGGGGCCGTGGCTCTGTGTGTGAGTTTAACCTTTTGACCACTTTGATAAGATTTAACAGCTGGTGTAAAACAATCTGGTTCTGCCAACAGAGTAGAGCTTCCTCTTGGGACATTGTCATAAAAAAACATCTGTCTTCATTCAAAAGACAATAACACTTCTTTGATCTTAAAAACAGGTTTTTACTGGTACATAGTCAACTAGATTTAAATGAAGTTAGCTAAGGACAGTCCCCTAATTTGAATACAGCAGAGAAGGGAAACACACCCTCCCTTTAAAAGTATAGGACCCAGAGGTAAATATTGAATTGGATGCTGGTTTGTGATTTTATTGAGTTTTGTCAGTTTCATTAGTAGTCTGTCTAATAAATGTTATGTTTGAACTTGGGAAAACATTTTGTCTTTGTCTTTATGGTGCAGCTGATACAGTGACGACATCAAGGAATCTGGGCAGAAGAGAGAATAAAACAAGCCAAATGATTTTAATTCTTCCTCTTCTGATTAAAATTAACAAGTGTCACTTGTAACGAGTATTTTTCAGGATTTTACAGAAAGGTAGCGGAGCCGAGGCAAGCACATCCTCCTCAGCAAGTCGCCATTACTGGAACCTCACATATACATATTTTCTACAGAATGTATGAAATGAGAACATATTTAACACATTTTTGTCATAGATTGCACGGGTATTATCCAGCAAATTATCATCATATTATCATCATAAAGCAACCAAACCTGATGCTGTTGCAAAGACAGTTGGACATTGCTTCTGTAAGCAGTCATTTTCTAAACTTATGTAGAAGTCTCATGTGTTTCTGCTCACAGCCCAGCATAACCAGCTGTTTGGCTTGTGGCATTATTTGTTTACTTCCTGCTTCCAGATGAGTGCACTGCACAGTGGGAAACCAGCCCACAGACTGCTGCATCTGTGACAACGGCTCCCTGTTTTTCATTAAATCAAGCACTCTGTCGATGTAATGCCGATATCCCCAAAGTGCTGACCTGTGAGACACTGACAGTGTTCTATGTAACTCAGTTGACAAAGTGACTTACAAGTTGTGCCTCACAACAAAACATGACTCAATTTATCTCGCCGAGGTTTGCTGATGTGTTACAAAGTATGTTTTGACCAGGGCAATAGATAATCTGTCATTACATAATAAGTTGAGTTTAAATGAAAAGAGAAGTCTTTAGCTTATAAACGATGTGTTGTAGATATGTTAACATTTAGTAATGGTGAAATGCATAAGGTATAAGTTGATGAATGCAAAGAGTTACCTTCTTTTAGTAACTTGGGCTGTTTAATGCTCTCCTATATGCAGACTGGCATTTTCTCCTGGGAAGTCTATTTTTACATGGTATCTTTGTGTTGAAAAAGAAAAGCTCCTACATTATCTAGGCTAAGTAGTAACAAAAATGTGAAGTTTCAAAGGGAAAAATAAAATCCAAACACTCTGTTTGAGCACCTTCTATCTCCAGTTGCCCTTGACACATCTTGTATAGTGCAGCTTTTAAGTGACACAAATCAAAGAAAATGGAACTCATGAAGGGACAAAAGGCAAACATTTAAAAGGAGCTAAAGGCATTGCGAAAACGATAGAACTTATGACAGTGAAATGTTGGCTGTGCTATCTACCCCTGGAGTTTACTGCAGTGTAAATCACCATTGTTTACATCCTGCCAGGTGCTAATGCTAACAAAGCATCAAAGGAGCTGCATGACACCGTTAGCTAATTGCATACAAAGCAGCCAGATGTGTTTTACGTGGTTTTAGGTGATTTTAATCACATGAAACTGACAAACACTGTCCAGGTTTTACCAGCATGTTACTTTTTCCACGTGGAGAGACAACACTCTGAACTGTGTGGACACTAACATTCACGGTGCGTACAGAGCTCTTCCTCGCCTCTCTGACCACATCTGCATCTTGCTGGTGCCAGAATATTGTCCACTAATTACAGGGATTAGACCAACAAAGAAGACAGTGGTTATGTGGCCCAGAGATGTTTTCAGTGCACAGATTGGCAGGTCTTCAGAGAGGCAAATATATATAAGGGAGAGGTGGACTTGGAGGAATACACCTCCTCTGTTCTAGGCTTCATCTCTAAGTGTGCTGATGATGTTACCACCACCTGGACAACAACCTGTTATTCAAATCAGAAACCCTGGCTGAATGCCGAGGTGAGAGCTCTGCTGTAAACTAGGGATGCTGCATTCAGGACAGGTGAGGCATCAGCAGTCTAAGAGGTGAGGAAAGGTCTTGAAAGGGCCAAAGCCACATACGCCCATAAAATCCAAGGTCACTTCACCATCAATGAACCTGGTGCATGTGGAAGGGCATTAAGTGCCTCACAAACTACAGCATCAGGGATACACAGTGCCCAAGAGACCCCTCTTTCCCAAATGCACTCAATAGGTCCTATGCCTTCTAACACCCCCGTCAGCATGACTAAGGGGGATGTCCACCACCAACATCTGTCTGAGGAGTTGAGGGATATCTTCAACACCTCACAGTCATTGGCTCCAGTCCCCACTTGCTTAAAGATCGCCACTATTGTCCGTGTCCCCAAGTGCCTCTCAGTAACAGGCCTGAATGACCACTGACCAATAGCCTTAACATCAGTAGTCAAGAAATGCTTTGAGAGGCTAGTCATGACACATATCAAGGACTCCACCAGCATCACTGTGGACCCACATCAGTATGCCTAGAGGAGGAACTGCTCAACTTCTGACGCCATCTCATCTGTGGTCCACACAGCCCTAACCAACCTGGAGAGCAAAAATTCTAATATCCATCTGATCTTACTGGATTCCTCCTAAGTCTTTAGCACCACAGACCATGGTGCAGGCAGGAGTCCCAACACTTCCCGTCTGGTCCAGAAGGCCCACCAGCATCTCTACTACATGAGAAAGATGCAGAGAGCTGGAGCTTCTATCACTCCTCAGAGTGTGGCTGAGGAGGTGTGTTGGAGAGTGGTGATACGTGTTCTCTGCACCTCCATCATCATTGGCATGGCAGCTGCACTACTGCTGAGAGGCTGGATCTGCAAAGGTTAAGGTTTCACAGAGAACTGTGGGCCCTCCACCATGGACCTACACATTACAATGCAGGAGATGAACACTGAAGGACTCCATCCATCCTACACACAAACTTTTCCAGCCAGGCAGGAGTCTGAGGAGCAGACTGGATGCTCCTCAGAGAAACAGTTTCTACTTTTCATTCAGACTGCAGAACTCAAGCTGCACTTAATTCAGATTAATCAAATTAGGTACTTTATATACTTTGCATATATAGTATAAAGTACTTTATTATTATTTGTTTATTTATTAAACTTCCTAATCTGGGAAACTCAGTCTCTTTGCCTCTGTGCTCCTGCATCGTCTCCCCAATGGCAATAGGTGAAGAGGTGCTGGGCAGGACAATGGTAATCTTCAAGGATGCGTTGGACTCTGGAGAGACATCGGGAGCTTGAGATTTCCGGGTTAACAATGCTGGCCAGGTGTCAGAGGGAGTACTGGGTCTGTAGCTCAACATGTTTTATGGAGACATGGCTCATTCCAGTCATTCCTGATGGCCATGTCTCTATCAGGGGCTACTGGACTGTTTGGGCTGACAAGGATTGTACTGGGATCGGCAAGCGGAAAGGAGTGGGGTTTGCCATTCTAGTAAACAACCGTTAGTGTAAACCTGCTCATACATCAGTCTAGGAGCAAATCTGTTGCCCGGATGTTGAACAGTTGGTGGTTGGTCATTGTCCATTTTACTTGCAACATGAATATTCCCATATTGAACTGTTGACTGTTTACATCCCCCTGTGCTAACCTTACAGTGGCCTGTGATGTCATCCACTCCTCTAAAGCTCGCTTGCAGAGTGGACGTATGACTGCATTCAAGGCTTTCTCGGGTGATTTTAACCATGATTAAAACCCTGCCCAACTTCACCCAGTATGTGAGCTGTCCCATCAGAAAAGAGAGGACTCTGGACTTGCTGTATGCTAACATAAAAGATACATACAGTTCCTCTCCCCTCTCTCTGCTCAACTGATCATTACAGGAGGAAGCTGGAGAGGAAACTCCAGCAGAAAAATACGAGGGGTCTGGAGAAGAAAGAGGACCATGGCCAGGAGTCAGAGGAAGACTCTAATGCTAAAAAATATATGAGAAAACAGAACTGTTTTTTGATCACATGTACATCTGATGTAAGAACTTGGTGTTGCATAAGCTCTGTGGAGAAAAACAGCGTTTACTGCTGGAACAGAAGTTTCACTTTTATGCTTAGTTAACATTGATAAAAGCAATTGACACATTTAACTGTTGCACAAGTTTGTCATAAACACATTGGAGATTTTTTTCAAATTCTTAGATAATAATGTGTCTTCCTCCATTCTGATGGCTGGTTCCTTCACTTTTCCAAAATCTGTAAGTGTTGCAAACAAGGATTTCACTTGGAGCAGTAAAAGGGGCATCAGAACTGACCAGTATTGGCAGTATTTAATGTGCAGTGACAACGGTAAGATCCATATTTAACTCTGAATAAATATTTCATCTCCAGCAAGCATTTATTATGGAGCCGAATGGGAGTCTCATGAGCGTAAAACAGGTCCGCTTGTGATAAATATCCTTGTGAGGGAATGGCCCCTCAAGCCTTAGCCTTTCTTACTGTCCTCCTTTTGCAGTGCCACCGACAAGAAAGAAGTGTTCCTTTCACAGGGCTGCTTAATCATAATTGGCCATGCAGATGCTGGAGTGATTCCCCGAGACGACTGATCTCTGCTGCTGCATGATGGAAGTAATGGCTGATGACTCTCTGAGCAGCAGACTTCCAGGGTCAATGGTAATGGGATCCTCAACACATTGGCTGCTTATTTATGTTAAAATAAATGTGTGGAACATGTTTAAGAAGGATTAAAGTAGGCCTGTGAAAAATATTTGCTCAGACATGTGAAGGCAGAGAATGAATAGAACTGCTTTTTCCCTATAAATATACCAGTGGATGGAAATATGGGCCACTTAAAACAGTAAAAATAATCTGTCATTTAAATACCCTACAGTGAGCTCTAAATCACTTGTCCTGAAAATGACTCTTTTCCTTGAAACAATACTCGATTTTCTACAATTATCTCCATTCCTCATATACCATATATATCATTCATGATATATATGACCAAAAAAATGCTGCGCTAAATATTTGTTCTTATTTGAGATTCAAAGCACATACACATGCAAAATACACATGACCAGAGATGTACCATAAAAACTTTACTCTCAGCAAGAAATCTATGTCCTACTTCTCCACATCTGATAACTTACAGTTTAAACCATCTAAAGGTCCCTGTGCCTTCACATGGCAAAAGTTTTACCTTTTTTCATTTATCCATCAAAGCGGCAAAGACAAAATGGTTGGTATGCAGCTGAGTATGTCTCAGCAACCAATATCAAATCAATCAATCAAATTTTATTTGTATAGCACATTTCAGCAGCAAGGCATTTCAAATTGCTTTACAACATTAAAAACAGAAACACAGTCATATAATATTGAATAAACGGTAAAAAACTTAATAAAGATAAACATAAAAAGGTCAATGATGAACCACAGTTTATACACATTATTAATGAAAAAACAGTCATTTAATTTAATTCCTCACCCTGGAGCCAGGCCTGCAGGTGGGGCACGCTAGCAAGTGCCCCTCCTGCAGAGTACCCCTGATTTTACCCATGGGGCCTGGCCAGGCTCAACCCAAAGAGGCGACGTGGGTGATAGCCAAGGGTAGGGACCCTGGCAATCCAATCCTTGGTTGCAGATGTTGGCTTATGGGATGGGGAAGGAGCCTGAGTGTGAGGTTGAGAGGTTCCAGCTAGAAATAGCCAGCCTCATTCAACGCATGGCTCTGGTTCTGGAACCAGTCTCCTTGACAGGGGTTGGACAAACTTCCACCTTGGAGTTGGCCATAGTGAGAGGAGCCGGCTTAAGTATATTGGTGCCTGTATGTTAGGATTTATCCCGCTAAACGAGAGGCTAGCTAGCCTCTCTTTGCCTACGAGTGGGGAGATGGATTTTGATTGTTGTTTGTGCTTACAAAAAACAATTCAGATTACCCACCTTTTCCCAAAATGTAATAATCGAGGTATTCGAATCATTCAAGGAATTGTTACAGCCTTAATCGGCTTTATCAGGTTTTGATCTACAGCTTTCACTGAAGAGCGATTTGCAGCCAAGTGTGAAGCAGTGGGGATAAGAATCAATGCCTCCAAATCCGAGGCCATGGACTTGAGCCGGAAAAGTGGAGAGTGCCTTTTCCAGGCAGGGATGTCCTGCCCCAAGTGGAGGAGTTTAAGTATTTTAGGATATTGTTTACGAATGAGGGAAGAAGGCGTGGGAGATTGACAGACGGATTGGTGCAGCGTCTGAAGTGAAGCGGGTGCTGTACCGGTCTATCGTGGTAAATAGAAAGCTGAGTCAAAAAGCAAAGATCCCCAATTACCGGTCAAGCTACGTGCCTACTATCCTCATCTATGTTCATGAGCTTTGGGTCAAGACCGAAAGAACAAGGTCACGGATAGAAGCTGCCGAAATAGATTTTTTTCATATGGTGTCTGGGCTGTCCAGAGTTCAGCAAACCCTTTTTGCTGATTCTGTCTGGGCCAGGGGCCGTGCCATTTTCCAATCATCTCAGCAGCCAGAATGATTTTGTAGAACTCCCAGTTATTGGAGACTACTTTCGTCCGGAACTCCCCAAACCCGTGGAACTGCGCTCCAACTTTACATTTTAGACGAAGCGCTTCGTAGCTCTGGTCCGCCGGTAGAACACATTCCTGGCTCTCGGCACCATTGAGGATGTGTGTCGCTAACCTGGAATGGTCCCTCGAATACCAATACTGGCACTCTTCACTTGGTTGTGTTCTCGAACAGGGGGATAGAGCTCTGTTCGAGAACAGAACCACTCTCCCACCCAACTTTGAGATTATTTCAAGATGCTTAAGATTCAATGAGAATAGGGTTCTGATCTACATCCCTAACCAATGCAGCGATTTCCCTCACCTCCTTGCCACTCTCCCTGTCACCTCAACTTTCCAATGCTTCCCTTGTCCTGCTCAATGACAGGACCTGGAGTGCTGGTGGTGAAGACCAGTCAGCCTGAGGTTCAGGGTTTACAACCAAACTATCCTCATCCGGGGGTGAAAGTATTTTTAAATTCTTGGGGGTACTATGACAAAAGTGTCAAAGAATTGCTCCTTTGTGTGCTTTGGAATTTCTGTGCTGATGAAATTTTTGTAAAGCGATAAAAGCTGGGTAGTGTTAAGAGATTTAAAATATGCTAGTTGTAAAAACTTAACTATATGTTCAATATTAGATAAAATTAATAGTGCTTTAAATAAGAAAATTCTCTCCAAATTATATCAATGGTTCAATTAGCGTAATCTCTTATGTAGGATATTTCTATGGAAATGTTATACACTTATTTGAATTAAAATACTTTAGCTTGTGGTTCTCTAATTTAAAACTGAGCTAGTTTCTCTGTGGCATTCACAGTGCGTCGTAGCTTTGTGTGCGAGTCTAACCTTTTGACCACTTTGATAATGTGGTCAAATGATTTATGTTTAACTGAAGTCCTGCAAAGGATGCTGGTTTGAATGTTTTTATCTTTTTAATCTTTTTTCTTTTTCTTTTTAAAAAATTATCTTTGTCTTTCTAACTGTTCATTCACTGTCACATGCTGTTTTTATTTTAATTATGTAAAGCACTTTGAAATGCCTTGCTGCTGAAATGTGCTATACAAATAAAATTTGACTGATTGATAAGATTTTACAGCTAGTGTAAAATAATCTGGTCCTCTTAACAGAGTAGAGCTTCCTCTTGGGACAGGGTCATAAAAGCATATGTCTCCACTCAAAGGAAAATAATGCTTCTTAAATCTTAAAAACAGGTTTTAACTGGACATAGTCAACTAGATTTAAATAAACTAGTTGAGGACAGTCCCCTGATTTGAATACAGCAGAGAAGGGAAACAGGCCCTCCCTTTAAAAGTATAGGACTTGGAACCTTAACTTCAGATCGCTCCGGGGTTACCCGCGATGCTGTCTCCGGGGAACGGTGCGGCGGTGAAATGGTTCCCCGTAAGTTTGTGTTGGTGTGTAGATGTCTGTGGAGTGAGGTAAATATTAAATTGGATGCTGGTTTGTGATTTTATTGATTTTTGTCAGCTTCATTAGTTGTTTGTCTAATAAATATTCTTATGATTGGACTTGGAAAGCGTTTGTCTTTGTGGTTCAGCTGATACAAATGACGACATCAAGGAATCCGGGCAGAAGAGAGAATAAAAATGAGAAAACAGGTTTTAATTATTCTTCTGATTTAAAATTAATAGTAGCTTTTGCAAAATAGAGCTGTATTTCCCTCAGTCCACTGGATGCAATGTTGACATGTTGAGATGCCATGAAAACTAAATCCTGAACACCGTGGCATAGACTGCATCCCAGTTTTCCATGTCTGGCATATAACCATTCATTATAGCTTTGAAACTGGTTATATTGATCCTGTGTCCAGACAGAAGGATAATCAGTAGTGCTGTGGCCATTTACGTAATGTTTGCGACTTGTAATTTTTATTAATTTAGTTTTTTATTTTTGGAAAGTTAGAATTAAGTCTGTAGTTAATTTGTATATTAGAATTGATTATGTTGGTAATTGGTTAGACCCTCCCATTAATTTAGGTAATTAAAAATACACCAGGTGCTTGGTGGAGGGATTGTTTTGCAAATGTCTGGTGTGTACGGGAGGTTTGGTAAATGATTTTTTGACCACTTTCACTTTCAATTTGACCTTTTACTTTGCACTTTTTTACTTGAAACGCCATAATAAGTTTACTTTCGTTTTCGACTAAGACTTTTTTTTGATAATTATTTTGTTACTAATTTTATAAGAAATAAAGAATCTATTTCTTCAAATGAAGAGGAAGTGCGTTCAAATCAAAACCCACCTGTTAACACACACGGCCTCAGTTGGAGTATTAGAAGCTAGAAGGCCGCGACAAGTAGCCCAGCATCATGACCTGTTTGTTCTGAAGATCCTGTATCTTCCACTTCTCTTCCTAACATGGCGCCTCCTCATCCTGACTCTCATACTGACAGGAGGAACCACAGAGTCTGTTAGGTTAAAGCTCATCTTCTGAAGTTGGGATATTTTTCCTCCAAATTTTCCAGAGGAATCATCTCAAACCAGATGTTGGACTGAATTTTATTTCAATGTAATTTGTGAATGTTAGCTTCTCATTTTCAACAGTGGAGCTACAAGGATTGAAAAAGGTTATTAAGTCTCATAATAGTGATAATAGCCAGGCTGCCTGGAAAAACAAGATAATTGTCATAGACAACTATTTTTTAAGAATAACTCAACGTGGACCTGTTGTGTAGCTTGAAGAACTCAGCTTTATTTCTCTTAATGCAACTATACAACTGGACGTACAGCGCATGCTCATCTGTCTGCCCAGGTAAAAAAAAGTATACTTTAGTACACTAAATTTGACCATACTTTAGTATACTTTTATTGATGTACTTCAACTGTACTATTTTGGAACAACTTATTTTGTACTTAGTATACTTTAGTAGTATTTAAATAGTATAAA
>CAEGAF010004300.1:0-12084 GCA_903067075.1 Micropoecilia bifurca
TCTCTCTCTCTCTATATATATATATATATATATATATATAAAAATCTGTAGATTATCCAATGCAAACCTATCAAAGTGGAGTTCAGAGGGCCAGATAAGTTTCAGTTTGGGTTCTCTCCGCAGTCTTGCTGATAGAACACCACATCACATCACTTCCTTTTCCTAAGAAAGCTATCATCACCCTGCTGCTGTTAGCCGCTAGACAAAATAACCCATAAGGCCCAATCATAACAGTGGGTCCTTCAGTCATGACCTGCGCAGTAAAAGACTGACAGAGGGCTGTATTTTTCCTTGTGAGCAGAATTCCCACGTCGTTTTCTTCCCTTCTGCATGTTTCCGCCTCTGCGACCGCTCAACGCCGCGGACCCTCTGGTGCAATCAGAGGCCCAGACCATCAATCACGGGTTTAACGGCACAGCGAGAGCAGAGGTGAGCAAGCAGCAGACCAGGTGACCTTAAGTGGCCATTCTTTTGACCCCATAACTTCCCAAAGTCTAAGTTGGTAACCCAGTAAATTCACAGCAGGATTTTGTCAGTTGGAACTTTTTTTTTTAAATTATCTTATTTCCTGAGAGGAGAGAACATAATAGGATTTTTTGATATGTTTAAACCAAATGTTTAATTTTGAATTACATTATTTTTTTTATTTTATACTGTTCATTTTCTCTTATTTCATAAAATAAAAATAATCAAAAAATAATAAAATCCTAATTACCTTTTAGAAAGATTAACCTAATTTCTAATCTAGAACATCTGAAGGCTTTGATTTAAACTCACTTGTCATTCTACACATTTGACATCTTACATGCAAAGTTGTATTAAACAGGCAGAAGGTAACTGTTATTTTTAGTGGGAACATAAACAGATCCGGTGATTTATTTTCTTCTTAGCTAAATTTTCCAATCAGTATGGAAGAATGTTTGAGAGGATCGGGACATGATCATTAGCCAACCTTTCCGATATCCAGACTGTGGTGTGGTGCAGATCACTGATCACACCGTCACTGTGGTTCTTCTAAACTCCAGGGGTCCTCAAGCCCAGGGGCCCTGTAACCTTTAAATGAGTCCCTGGCTCAACAGACCTGGATCAAATGGCTGAAATAGTTCAGCTGAGTTCTCCAGAATCCTGATAATGGACTCATTATTTTACTCAGGGCAGCAGAGGCACATCTAAGGGCCCTACAGGCCCGGGTTGAGGATCCTTATTCTACTGCTGTGCCGACCTCAACAACTATCAGCTTCATGCGTCATCCTCCTCCACTGCAATCAAAGACAACAGAAGTTTTATTATTACCTTAAGTTCATTCTGAAGCCACGTACTGATGTAACTGATAATAGGCCAACACCTATAACTGAGAAATGAGAAGGAGCCTGACTAGGTATGCTAGAGGAGAGGCTAACAACTAGCATACCTAGGATGGTCAACCCCCTGGTTTGCTTACCTCCTCTGTGTCCATCAGTACAGAGTGGCTAGCATTAGCATTGGATATGCTAACAATGAGCATGCCTAGGCAGGTCGCACACAATCCATATAAAGAAAAACGGTTGGCATACAATATCTGTTAGCAACATGCATTAGCTTCTGATTTGGCAAACGGATAAAGAGCGACTCCAACTGGTTATCACCACCGTGAGCATCTTTAATGTGCGCTAGGTTAAAAACCTTAAACAATTTGATTCTTCAAACATGAGCTGGTTCATTCTGCACATAAAGCAGAATATTTAAATCATACTTGGTGATTTGTGAAGCTTATATTTGATCAGTGGCAGTTCAATAAAAGGTCATTTCAGAATCAGGTGAACCTTGTGGCCACTTCCTGTTTATGCTTTGACTACCACGTACAATAATGTTTACCCTGCCCATGTTTTGCATTTTTAATTTTCTCAACATGATCTAATGATAATTTTTTATTTTCATTAAATACTTAAAGCTACTTTATTAATCGGTCCTCAAATTATACAAAATGTGCAATTTAGTTTAAAAAAAACAAAAAAAACCCCAGAAACATAGAAGTAATCCTAACATCCTCCAGTATATAAATAAGCTTTTCCTGATTTGTCAAGGTTTTTTTCTTTTTACATTTTCCTCCCATTTGTTCAGTGAAACTCTCCTAAGTTTTCCAGACTGGCCTCCTGCCCCACTAGGCTAGTGTAGATGTCAGAAAAAGGAAGTTCTCCGACTATTTGGACACACCGGGCAGTATATCTCTGACCCCAGTGGGCCGCTGTGCCCTTACCCTCTGTGATGCTCCGGAGACACCGGATGATGAATGGAAAGAAGACGCAGAGCCACCCCTCCAAATCCCTCCACATCCCCTCCAGAATCCCCCAGAGAGTCATTTGACGGTTGATGAAACATTTCGCTAATGATAGTTTTTGCCGTTTTTATGTCAAGTCTCCCCATGACAGAGGAGGCGGTTCCTCCCCCCTCCATCTCTGGTAACTGTTGGATCAAAATGGACGCCTGGTTCATGGACGAATGTCTGCGTTTTATAACCTGACCGCAGTATTTTGGTTTACACTTTGCACAAAACAAATGCAGGATAATTTTTAACTATAAATAAAACCAACAATCTTAACCTGCAGTGTAGAGCGTAATAAAGTCAGTGCAGTGTAAATGTAAATGATGGTAGAGATGTAAATGATGGTGTGCCTGTCATAAGAAAACTTAAAAGCCAGATGGGAACAGCAGATTTTTGGCAGAAACGTTTGGCATTGTTGATAAGCCCTCACTGTAAGCCCACCCACTCATGCAAGCTACTTTCACACACGACGCGCTTGGAGGGAAGTTATGCACAGGTCTCATGCTAATCCCCGCTCCTGATCAGATCATCATTTGCTGCAGAGAGCGGCGACTCGACTTGAACCGTTTCCCAGAGTCTTGCAAGGATTTGATCTACGGCAGCGCAGCACCAACAAGGTTTGGCAGTTAATTCAGAGAGCCGAAGAGGAGGAGACAGACAGAGACGCAGAAAGAGGAAAGAACCGCATTTTTTCCTCCCTTTTTTGATCGCTCCCCCGTGTATGGGTATTATGTATTCTATGAGATGTAATCTCTGAGGGTTTGTTTCGGGGGAGTTTAGTTTACTGGGAAGTCAATTTGTCCGCCCGACTGTCCCTGTATCCAGCTGGCATGTGCATGTATGTATGCAACAGATTGAATTTCATTTATTCACAGAATGGAGCTTGAACTTGAACTCAGAGGCTGAGCTCCTGAGAAGGCAAGAAAGGCTTTCCGGGTGAGTTGGATATCAAAGAGGCAGAGGTTTTCCTGGCGAGAGTTTGCTTGGAATGAAATATGAAAGAAGACCAGAGGAATTTAACCAAACATATTGTTCATTCTAAGGCAAAAAAAACACAAAGTTTATCTCTGCTGGGCCTTTTTTCTGCTTTTAGAGTCAGCCGACTTGTCTGTATACAGTATATTTGATCTGAATATGGTGGCATGTTATTCTTCTGTTTTCTGCTATTTGATGTTCTCAACAAGTTTCTGTATCAGACAAACTTGAACAATTTACAAAAAAAGATTCAATTAGATAAAAAAGCTATTCTAACAAGCCTGACGCCATGTGAAACAGCCATCAACTGTTTGCAGTAACACTTGATCCATATTGATCAATTCCTCTATACTGATCCTTTAGATCCTCTCTTGTGTGCAGACCTGCACACATTGGGAATCTCCCACTGCTCCAGTTTTTGCCCAGTTTCTTTCTTGTACCATTTCCATCACACACACCGATCTTCGCTCAGGCCTGTGAGGCTGTGGTGCTTTAGGTGTTCATGTTTATCGGTGCATTTTTTGGAGAAATTGAGTAGGTTCATACGATTCCTCCGTTTCCTTTATTGGAAATTTTTCCTTTATTGGAATTTGAAGTTAAACCGACTTCAAATTCTATTAGCTATGTTATTAATGTCACTACTGGGTGTTAGTTCTGTCCTGTGGGAAGCTAAAATAGCAAATAGCTTTAGTGGAACCTCGGTGTCTTCTCATTTTGTCTCTTCTCTGCAGCTTTTAACACCACTTTGTCTTGTTGACTGTTTTACATCCTGCTGTTCTCTGCCAGCTTCTGCCATGCAGAAGGAAGAGTCGCAGGTAGCAGGTCTTCACACTCCCCTCATCCCATCACCTCCAAGACTCGCACTTCACTTCCATGATTTATATATCAGCCAAGTAATCATGTAACTATCGTAACATTCAGTTAATCAGAAAGTAAGTTGGACTTCCTGCTTTGGGACGTCTTTATGCATATAGGCTGCCGACGTGAGTAAATCTTTAATTTTATAAAATAATTTTTTTGATAAGTGATTTCTTAAATCATATTTTTCGGCAAAAGATGACTTAGACAAAGAAAAAAAAGAAGATGATTTAGGCCAGAATTTTACAAAGGTGACAATATAACGTTACTAATATGACATCTGAGTGGGATTCATGTCAGAGTATTTTTCAAAAATGTTATTGTTCGTCATTTAAAAATTTACTGGTGAAAAAGTCTGGAGGAAACAGCCTGGCAGCCATGATGCTATGCCAAATCTTGAAAATGAAATTTTTAAAAAAAACACAGGCCACCTCTGTGCCTTGTCGGAAAAGCATTAAGTCGACTAATGTACCTACGTGATGCACAGCAACAAGCTGCTACCTACAGACTGCAAATGTTGTTTTAGTTGATTTAGAACTGAGGGGGGAAAGAATAACATCTATAAAGCTAAAGCTCACAATAAAAGCCTTTAATGAAACCATAAACCCCCGACTTTTTAAAAGGTTTCACTACAGAAGCGACTCTTCATCAGACCTAGCCTCTTAGCCTCACTCGGCCAATATAGTGTCTGGCCTTGAGCAGCAGCAGTGAAGCTGCTGAGCCGCTGCTAAACATATTATGTGGGTTTTATGACTAAGCAGCAGGGGGTGAGCAGACTAGATGGTAGAGGAAACTGGAGGAGGGATGCCTGCTGTGGACTGTGCTCCTGTGTTTAAGAAGCTGTTGATGTTTAAGAATGTGTTTACGTGTGCACCAGAAGCTTCACCCGGACCGACGCGCTTCGGTAAACTAGGGGGATAATCTTTGTCAATTTGTTGCAAACGAAGCCGACCAAAGAGCATCCGCAAGCGGCCAGAGAGAGGTTCTGAGCAGACGCGGATCCATAAATCTGCTCGTCCCTGCAGGGAGAAGTGAACCTGTCTCCCATGGAGCTGGCATGGGCAGACGGTGGAAGTCCCATTTATCACATCGGCAGCACATGGGAAGTTCTGCAGCTCCAGCTGAATACAGACCACCTCACAACTCCGGTCTGTGAAAGAAGCTTCTGTTTGCTGTCCTTCGGATTCGCTCGAGCCTCTCTCTGGACTTTGGCACACTTGAAGCCAGACTTGCAAAGACACAGATTAAAAAAAGACACAAACATACTTTTTTTCCTCACTAGCTGCGTTTCCATTGACCGTAGAAATGCGCAAACTGAAATTACAAAAATAAATGTTAACACATTATTTGACGAGGTGTGGATAAGACTGACATAACATCTGTTAGGAACATGAAGGAGTTTTTATGAATGTTCACAATTGCTGTCATGAAGTGTCATTCGGTAAATAATGACACTTTTAATGCAAAGTTGCTGTAATGAAAACACTTCTTTTGCATCACACATGTCACATTATCAACAGCTGGATGTTACTACTGGTGGGAACGACAAAGGAGATGACAGGAAGTGGTCTTCTTTGTGGTTTGTTTTTGTTGAACATACACAAAGATTTGTGCACTTTTGTAATGGAAATACAGCCACTGCTCAAAACAAAATTAAATCAAACCAAACTTTCACACAGTTTCAAAGACAGTCATCCTTGATACTGAGCAAATGTAGGTCGCCTTTCGAATTAGATGAAAGTTACAAAATAAGTTTTAACAAGATGTTCTCTCTTAAGATTTCTGACATTTTGGTCATTTCAACTAAGCTAAACCAAGACAGGCAGTGAGAAAAAAAAAAGAGTGTAAATAAACATCTGATTTCAACTATAGATTATATGAAATGATATGATTTGGATGTGGATCCTGAAGACGGTTTTGTTTTCCTACATTAATGCAGCTCATCTTAGAAGTTGGAACTAAAAGAGTTCTGAACCGGTTCCTGAACCGTCTGGGTTTCTCTACGGTACGTTTTTTTTTGTGCTTCCGTTTGAACGTCAGAAGAAAAACATTTTGCTCCACTATTTGCTTAAGCGGGTTGAAAGCAGAGAATGTTCTGTACTTTCTTACTGCCAATCGAAATGATGGCTTCGCTAATATTCAATCAGTAAAACCATGTTATTTTATTCTACAGTTTTTTGTTTTATTTTTTTTAACTTCTTTTCATTTTCTTCTTATAAAAACGTATGTAACAACATTTCATTTACAGATTCCTTTCATAAAAGAAAAAAATAGATCAAGTAACTTTGTTCAGAAGAGAAAACATACAAAGAAAGTACATAAATGTACAACATCTATGGCTGAATCAGAGCTGATCCATGTGACTTAAAGATGGTGTTGGCTTGTCACTGATTGTGTAAAACCTGCAGGACACAGGCCTTCATTGTGGAGCTTCGGCTGCTAAAGCCAGGAAACTTTTGAGGATTCGTAATGACATGTTTGATGTAGCAATCCTCAACGCTGTAAACACTCAGCTCTCTGCCAGTCATCAGTGACAGTCTGTACTTCAAAGATGTTTGAGTCATCTAGATCGCTGCCATGCTGCGATGGAAACCGGAAGATCCGACAACGACTTAAAGAAACCAGGGGATTTTAAAGGCAAGCGGAGGGAGATTAGTGGAAAAATAAGCAGATGAGACAGTTTAATGGTTGGAGAGAATGAATTAGAGTTAAATGTAACTACAGAGAAATGCTGAGCAAGGCGACGACAGGAAGTCACCAGTGAGTATTAACAGAGTATGACTGACTGCTGACACAATAAACGATATAAAATGGCAGACTTGAGTGAAAGTCTTTTGTGTTGTGATGGTATTCTGTATGTTAAACATCCGTTTGTGTCTCTGGATATTTGTGTTATAATATGAAAAGGCCTCAGTGCACAGCAGGTTCTCCAGCTGTTCCAGCTACACAGGACACTAGTCAAGAGTCTTATTGTCATTATTGTTTCTTCACCCCAGAGTTGGATTGATCCTATATTATTGGACCTGATATTTAAAAAAAAAATCTATACCAGGTATTGGTGACAATGGGTCTGATCCATAACAGCAGATCTATTCAGTGTAAGTCTATGCTGTGCTCTGAGCAACGTCATACTTTATTTATTTTTACAATATATTTAGAATTCCTAATTTCACTTTCTGAACCATTTGAAAGAAGGTTTGTTTTACATGTTTGACCAAAGTGGTCAACTTGTTATCTTTGTTTCTTTTTTATTTATTTTACATTGACTGTGGTTGTCCTATGTGAACAGATTAAAGTTGTGCTGTTTTAATATGTTTGACCAGGATGTGAATCTGTTGGTGTAAGTCAGTGTGCTGTACCGGTGCAGGCTTATGAAGTACATTTATAATTCAGTACATTTTCCTCTGTATTTAGAAGAGAGGATCATTTTAAGTCCATTCAGCTGTTTGTTAGTATCAGATCGGTATCAGTCAATACCAAATCTCAGATATCGGAAGTGAAAAAAGTGGATCTCCTAATTTAAACACATTTATTCAGTTTCTATGTTTACAATTAATTTATTGCTACATGTCAGAGAAGGGATGGAGGCTCTGAAGTTAAATAAGTAATAAAAGCTTACAGTGATGTTCCATTGTCATTAAAGCAAGCCTGACTCAAGGGAGATTAGACAAGAACACAACATTTCAAAAACATCGTTTCTTTAGTGAAATCAGGTGAGTTTAGGCAACATTCACTCTGATGGATTTGATATGAAGATGTGCACAGCAGCAGAAAAAAACAAGTTGTGACCCCCACAGAGAGACAGTAATATCCTCGGTATCGGTATGTAACAACCAGCGGCCATGTTCAGACGCATAAGCGTGGAGAGATGAGGTAATTGAGGATGTTTATTGGTCCGTGGGGAGAAGGCTGTCATTGCTGGATTCCTGGGAATGAAGTATGTGAGCAGGTTCCTGTGAGCCAGATAATTTACCTTCTCTACAGGTCGGATGCGTCCACACGGGTGTGACGCCTCTACAATAGAGCGGAGAATTCACACATGGCCTGGCACCGCAGACCCCCACGGAGCGGCTAGCGCAGGATCTGGACGGTCCGTCGGCAGGTGCCACGTGTCGGCCGTCGACTTGTTTGGACGTTAAGCAGAGCCAGTCCAGGGTGAACATCTCGTATTAGGACTAGAAATTGATCGAGATGCAAATTTGAGTGGAAATTAGCGCTTGCACGCCATAAAACAGCTACAAAACGTCAGCTCGAGGTATTTTCCACGTCCCAAAGCGCCCAAGGAAAATTCACACAGGCACAGGGAGAACATGCATATTCCAGACACCAAGTCCTGTCCAGCCAAGATTCGTCCCAGAGTCCCAAATCGTACAATTAAAAAAGATGTGTTCACCAAAGTATTTAGTGCCTCTCGGGCTGCACGGCCTCCCCTCTTCAAACTGTGGGAGGAAGAGCACAAAGTGCTTTAGTCTCCCACTTTCTAAATCAAAGGACGCTTTTATCTTCAGTCTCCAGCTCTGTTTACCGATGACTCTCATCATGTATTGGTTTGTGGTTTTGTTATGATTCTTTGTGGTAGATCTGTTTATTTAAATGTTATTCTGAGTCCAAAATAGTTTCTGTTGCGTTTAGTTAATTCTAGTTTCAGTCTTTTCGTATCTCGCCAGTTTATTTTACTTCTTGTTCATTAAGTTTTGTCATATCTAGTTTCATAGTTTCTCCTTTTTTAGTTTTTCTTCCCTTTGGATTATTCCCGTCATGTTCTTGTTCCGGTGTTTTGGTCATTTATGCTATTTAGGTTTGCTCTTCATTTCCATTTATGTCAGTGTTGTTTCTTGTGTGCTTTTAATTTGTTTTCTGAAATTGTCGTCAGGGCTGTTTCTCCTTATGGTTCCACTTTCCCAGCGAATTGTCACAGGAATCAATCCCATTGAACTCTGTTTCCTTAGTTATGCCACTATTTAAGTTCCTGGCTTTCCTTCATTTTCTGCTGGATTCCCTGCTCAGGTCTGTTCCTCACACAAGTCAAGTCTGTTTATCCATCACAAAAAATTACATAGATTTTTCTTCTTTTTTTCCCCGAGAAAATAAATCAATCTAATGCCACAGCGGTTGTTTGCAATTTGGCTCCATAAGACCCAACATGACAAATAAGCTTCCCTATTTACTGCCAAGAGTGAAGTCACATTCCAGTCATTCGATGATTATTTCAGTGTGACAGCTGACTGATGCAGTGGTTTTTGTAAAGAATGAAGATCTTCTCCCAGCAATTTTGTTCAAATACAAATAATCTGGAGCAAACGAAATGGATCTGGATGATGAAGGCTCCTTACCATCTATGGAAAATAACATTGCATGACGACACATCTTCCCAGCATAGGAAGATGTGTGGATGGGTTATGTTGAGTAATACATATTAAATTTTGCTTAATTTAAAGTTTAAGTCAATCCTGACAGCGAGATTAGAGCAAAGCACATGAGATTTCAAAAATATTTGATTTTTTTAGTGAATTGATGCGAGTCAAATTTGTCAAATTTGTGACAATTTAAAAACTCAGTCGCCATCACTGGGACTTCTGTTTGCAGAATCAATGTTTTGGCACCAATACATTTAGATTTTGTAGTAATCTTGATTAGTTTTTCTTTTCTTTTTTTGGGAAGGTAAAACAATCAAACACCTGACATTTTGTCAGTGCGTTGTGGAGCTTTAGCTGCTGCCTCAGTACAAACAGAAACTGTGTTTTCCCTCCTTTCTGACGTTTACATCCTGGACGAAACCGTCATCTTCACCGGGTTTCCTGCGGTTTCCACGGTGAGGGAGTCGAGCAGAGGCTACAAGCCCTCTCTGGGAACCAGCCCTGAAATTTCAACAGCCTCTCTGCTCTGATTTGAAGTCTTGGCTGCTCCGGTTTTTAACCTGCTGTGGTCGTGAAACTCAAACTGCCTATAAAACAGAGAACATGGGATAACATATTTTGGCCTCGTTTTCCTCCGGGTTTGGACAGAGACGAAGCGTACTTCAGGGTAATCTACTGCAAGCTCTAAAAACATGCGCTTCGCCATATTTGAGAGACATTTTGAGGGGAAATGTTACTGGACTTCTCTGAATAATTTTTTCCCCCTGTAGTTGCATCAATCTTACTGTACAGACACAGATGAGACGAGGACTGGAGTTTCTGACTTGGTCGACAGACTGCAGCTATACAATGCTCACTTCCTGGTTCACATAATTTTAAAATGACCACCATCAACAGTTTGCTCGTGTATTGCTCACAGTAGACTGTACTCAGATGTAAATATGTTTGTTTCATGTCAACTTTCATGTTGCGAACAGCACAGATTATTTTTTAAAATCAGAACCAGATCACTTTTATACGTTTCTTAAATCAGAAGCTTCTCTAATGGTTGGTTTGTTCCTGGACACAGCGCCTCTCCTCCTCTATCACAGCTATGTTACCCTGGGTTGTTGTAAAACAATTTCCAAAGTTAAATTTGCAAATTTAACTTTGTTATTTTATGCCTTAGAATTGGCCCCTGCCTCTTTAAGAAGCTTCTGCTCTTTCCGACACTCCGCCTTCTGCATGTCATCGCAGCACCGCTCCTCCAATAAGCTGTTTGCAGCCGTTCTCAGGAGCGTAGGACAGAGCAGCGGTTTGTTTGAGCTCAGCAGAAGCGCAATTTCACCGAGTGTTTGCTAATTGCTGCTGCCGCTAGTTTGAAGGGGTGGAGTGGGGTTGAAGCTCAGCGAGAGACTTAAAATCAAAGGAGGAGCTTTGTAGAAATGGGTGTAGCTTTCTGAGAGAAAACACTTAAGCATCCTGAAATTCAAAAATTAAAGCAACACTCCAATGTATGTTTGTGATGAAGGGGTGACATTAAGACATTATATAAATCTCAAAGAAGTTGACTACATAATACTGCCCCTTTAAGTTTCAAAATAGTTCACAGCAGCATGTGAAATAAGTTTTCTAGCCTGTTGGAATGCTTTTGAAAAAGATAGATGTGCCAAATTAGACAGGATGATGATTCTAATTCAGTAACATGCAGGAACTACACGCTTTTGGCAGAGAAATTGACAATAAGCTGATGTGTTACATACACACTTTAAGACACACTTAAAAAAAAAAGACTTGTGAACATCTCCGCACCTGGACGCCGTAGTTTTTTCTTTTACGAGGACAGAGAACGTTTGTTTTGAAGGGTTAACAGCCCTCCACCCGTCCAGAACGCCCCGGCCCGGCCCGTCGGAGCCGCAGCGCAGCGTGTAATCGTAGCGCCACGTAGTAGAAGTCACAGACCAAACCGTCCGTGTCATCTCCCACTTCTGACTGTGGATGTGACCTGACGTGAGGCGGTGGGTGGGCGGGTGGGACAGCGCCGGTGGCTCTGGACTACATCAAAATAGGAAGTGGGTGGATTTTTTTTTTCTCCTTTTCTCTTTAACCTTTCTAGGCGTGACAAATGACCGACTCCCACCATTCATCCTCGCACTCTCAACCTCCGTTTTCGGACGGCTTCCTGACGAGGTCACATCTGGATCGTCAGAGTCGGACTTCGTGTGCTGAGGGCGGAAAGGTGAGACGTTAAACCAGGAACGGCTGAGCGGGCCGCAGTGAGATGTGGCGGTGAGCAGACAGCTGCGCCCTCAGGAGAGGCGCTGGCTCGCAGGATTCTCTACAGCAGCTCTCCCCCGGTCCTTTTCAAGTGTTTGACAGGTGAAATATGACAACATAATCTCTGCGGCCCCCTCTGGGACGGCCCCGCCGAGAAAAATATTAGTCCCGACCTTGGAGTTATAGATGCAAATACATTCTGGAGAAGACAACCAGTTGACCCCCCGGTAACCCCAGGAGTTTACTACGGATGTGCACACCTGCTACACACACACACACACACACACACACACACACACACACACACACACACACACACACACACACACACACACA
>CAEGAF010004325.1:0-41837 GCA_903067075.1 Micropoecilia bifurca
ATACAAATATTAATACTTTTCCATTCTTACCTGTGAAAGGTTATGCCGATGGATCTTGTTTGTGATGAAAAACGGTTTGTACAATTCCACGCAGAACATGAGTGAGGCATCTTTCTCCGGTGCTCCGATCGCTCTGCTGCCACATGCAAGATGGCGGACCCAGTTACGTACGGCTCAGCGCTCCATGAGGGGTCTACATATTAATGTCTATGATTCCAACTGTTAAAACAACTATCAGTTGGTTAGCTAAGGTAGCCTAATACCTAGCTTAGCACTTTTCCACCGTCGCCATTAGACTCACCGGAGTTTCCAGAGTAAGCGTCACTTTTCAAACTCCGTCAATATCCGCAGTTCTTTAACAATATCACACCATCCAACATTCATTTTTTACACACTGTCGTATTTTTTTTCTTTTGTCCTCCTTTAATTTTGTCCTCGAGCTGTCTGTTGCTGATCACGGCTCCATTTCAGATGTAGATTTCTATGGACTTAAATTTGTTTCACAGTTATTCAATAAGAAAAAAGTAGTATTGAATAAAAAAAATCGTGTCAAAAAAATAGAGTTGTGATCAAAACCTTTGGATTTTGAAAAAAAAATGTTTCAAACAAAATATAATTTTCTCGGTCAAACTGTAAGAATTTTTAAAAAGGCTTTAAAAGCTTTTTTTATTATTGAAATCACTATTTTTTGTTTGAAACTTTTATTTTTGCATAGCAGATTTTTTTGGTTGACAACCTACGTTTTTGGTTGAGTCTAAGATTTTTGGATGCTCCCTTTTTTTGGTTGAATTCAACGGTTTTTGCTTGCGAATCTCACATGAACATCTTTTTTTTCTTAGGGTTGGGGTTGAATTTCATCAGAGCTGGTCTTGCTTCTAATCTTGCCTTGAGTCAGGTTTTGGATGGGTTCAAGTCTTGGTTTGGGTCTTCTTCTCCTTCCGGTCTTGTATTGCTTCTTTTTTGGTCCTTTGTTTCCTATCTTGTTTTGTGTCTTGGGTGAGTTCTAGTCTTGGTTTGTTGTAGAACGTCAAGTATTACAAGACATTGAGTCATAAATTAAATTGAAACCGTTTTAACCCCAAAGTTTGAAAACTAAAATGGTTTAAGTGTGCTATGCTGGAGCCCGACTCCTGCTGCATTCATCTTTGCTTCCATAAGCAGGAGGACGTGTTGGTTGTGACTCAGACTGGAGGAACAATGTGGCTGCAAGATGTCTGTGGCTCCCCAGCAGCTGACATGCCGCTCGCTCTTGTTGTTCCTGCAGTAAAACGAGGAAGTGGGACATCTGGAAGCAGTCAGGAGGCAACAAGGCTGCGCTCCGTCCCCTCAAGAAGTTTCTCTGGGTGCTGGAGTCAAACCAGGAGGAAGAAAATGTTCTCTCTGCTGACTTCAGAAGATCCAAGGGACAAGAGAATAAAATGACATTATAATTGTTTGTCCACTAAGAAGGTTTTCTTTGCAGCAAATGTGTTACAAAGTCCAGAAAAGCAAACTGCACAATAAATGTCACATCATGCCCTATTGAAACATCTAATGAAGGAATTATGAAAGGAACCAAAGAACCTTGATTATTGATTGTCTATATTAAAATTCTTCTGTAAGTCATTTATGGTGCTATGGATGGCTTTTATTCTGCTGAGTCACAAGTTTGTTACTGATAAAACTTTATCAATGTGAGAATTTTCAAATTAAAGCTTTAGATGCTCTGACACATTGCATTTTATCACTAATTAACATTTAACAAATTATTACATTAAACTTATAGATGAAATCTGTTTCCAAGCCAATTTTTGCTGGTAAAGTGAGGCGCTAATAAATGTAGTATGTCTTTAGAAATTTGATTTATTAGCTTATTTTATATATTTGTATAAAACATGCTAATTATACAATTTAAAAACAGAAGTAAAGGGTTATTCTGGAACTGTTTGTCATAATGTGAATTATTTTTCATTAAATTTAGCAGAATTATTCAATTTTCTCGTTGTTTTTGAAGCTTGCTGTCGTGTTTCTCACGGCTCTCAGTGGAACGGCGAGTCCAGCACACCTGCTGCTGCACTCAGGTCTTTTATTTAGTGGAAAGGTATGTGTTTTCTCTCCTCTCTGTGGCCTCCAGCACCTGATATTTACCCCGGTCAGGAGGCTGACCCGCCCCCAACCCTCCTGCAGGGACATCGGCTCAGTCACAAACCGCCTCCCATCACATGAGATGACTTCCTGTTATTTAATAGTTTTACTGAATGTAAAACCCAACGCAGAGAAAGGAACAGAAATTAGGACTAAACTACACCTAATTCCATTCTATCCTCGTGTTTCTGCAAAGTTTCGGCAGCCTGGCAGAACAGACCGACCCGCACCGGATGAGAAACAGTCCAATAGTTTGGCTTTTCTTAGTTTGACACCAGAACCATTTCTGTAGTTTAGTCAGACAGCTTTTTGAAAAAAAGACATGTTGTACTTTCTGATAAATGTGTACTATTTGAAATTTTGTCTCATTTTTAAAGGACCACCACTGTATTTATTCTTTAGAATTTAAAATAAACAACAAATTTTGCCAAATATGTGGATGGAAAGTGAACCTGTGTTTGGCTAAAACAAAAGAGAAACAGCTTTTCTTCTAAATTTACATTGGATAAAATTAAAAGCCTTTGAGGAAGGTCCAAAGAGCCAGTTAAATCAGTAAAGAGGTAAAAAGTTAGTTCTACAACACATTTGAGTTAATATTTATCTAAATGATAAGATTTGTTTCTTCAAAAGTTGAGTGGACAGAATAAAAAATGCCTCTTTAGGTTTTGAAGGTTGCAGACCCCTGACTTGTTACCAAATGTTTTTAATGTAGATTCTAGTATAAATATCTCAGTAAACTTAAAATAAGACTGAACAAACTTCTAAGTAACTTTTCAGTAAGATATATTAACTTGTTTTGTCTTACAAGTTCATATAACCTCCTGAAATGTTAGTTACTAGTAAGTTTTTCTTATTTCAACCGTACTAAGATATATCCACTAGAAACCAGACAAAATGACTTGGTAAGGTTTGTTTTTGTGGTGTAATCTACTGGACATCATGTTCTTATTCACATGATATTTTTGTTTATTACTTTTGCAGAAGGTTCTTTTTCTGCATAGGGTTGACCTACTGCACCTTTTTGTTCTTTTTGGGATGCAGGGATTTATGGTGTTTAACTCTCTTTTTGTCTTTACAGTAAGTCAAAAGCAGCTGAACCAGAGGAACATTTCTAGAGTCTTGTGAATATTATGGGAGGTGATTCTAAGCAGCTGGAAACGCAGCGAGAGCCTCATGTTTACACAAACTGAACCTGGGAGGAGAACGACTCAGAGAATCTCCAAAGACCCTCCTCCAGCAACAAGCACTGTCCTGCCTCCTCTTCCTCCTCCTCCTTCATCTCCCATCCAGACTCCAGAGAGCCGGACGCAGAATTTAGCTTCTTATCCTCTAATTAACAGAGAATTTTGTGCCATTTTTGCAATCTCTCCCCCTCTGCTTCCAATGGACCAGAGAGACTGATCCAGCTGTTTGCACTGCACACATGGATTGTTGCGCCTTTGCTGCGGTTCTGGGATGTTTACGCATCGCGCTGCTCTGGGCTCTGCAACTAGGAGCGCTGGCGCAACACGGTAGGTCCAGCCAAACTGATGCATGCATGTAGCCTCACAGATCAGATCCAGAACCAGAGAATTGGGAGCAGAACAGGCATGCCATTGAGTTGCTGTCCAAAGGTTAAAAATCTGGGTCTGCAGGGCGTCTCAGAGCAGCTCAAAGCTGATTATAGGACCCTTTAGAGGGCCTGGGGTCATAAAATGAGGGGGCAACAACACCTAACATGTGGATAACACAGCAGGATGAGCTGGAGTGACAATAACTGTATAAAGCTCAGAGAAGCAGGACTGTAGCTGGATATTTAGGGTTCATTAGCTCACCAGCAGCTTGTCCAATAAAAATGTAAATGCTTTACTAAATGTCCAGTAGACTGTCAGTCATTGCATTTCCATCTGCTGTAGTTCTTTTTCTCACTGCATTCAGTCAAACCAACCAAATCCTTTGAGCAACCTGTTCCCCTCCTTGCCTGTGGGGGCGCTGCACCAAGAACCACTGAAGGAAACATTAAAACTTCTGAGCACAACTTCCTTCATCAAGTGTAAGCAACAATTGAGAGGCAACCGATTTGAATAGTTATTTGTTTTTCGTAAAAGACCACGAGCCATTTCTCCTGCTAGCACTTTACTAGCATACCTGTTTTGGTTGTTTTTATCCAGAATGCCATGCAGTGTAATCCACTTCCTGCTTTTGTCATGGTCTCTGGGCCACTTGGTGTTTACATCTCCATTTGAGATAATTTTTCAGTCCACCACCAACATGGTGATGGATTGATGCTTTGGAGTTCACCAACACAGATATTTGATTTTTTTTTTCCTTCAAGTATTTTACCTTGAACTGTATTATTTTACCTGAACAACACAGATTAAGACTGATTGATGTAGAATAAAATTGCACATAGAAAAGGATTCCACCTTTCACAAAGCTACGTTGACACTGCAAATGCAATTTATATGACTTTTTCAAACAATCTGATTTGTGCCACTTGCAATCAGAATGCTCGTCACATTTTATCTGACTTTTCATGTGTCAAAAATCTGCACCAGAAGAAGCCAGACGCTGTAAATCAGGACATAAACAATGGCTAAAGCTAGCGATGCCAACACTTTCTTTTTTTTTTTAGCCATACTATCAGCTCCATATCAACAACCAATCAAAGAACAATGCAGTTCTTCAAAATCATAAGTGAGAATCAAGAACTGTTGTGTGGATGTAGTTAAAGAGAAATGACTATTGATGAGAAATGACTCGTAATGACTATTTTGGGTCAATAGATTTCCACTTTCTTGTTTAAATATGTTTCTTTGGAAAGGATCTGGGAAGTTTATTAGAAAACAGCTGGTTCATTCATGCAATCTGTTCAGCTTTAGTTCAAATCCCTGGAGATTTATGGTGCCATTTACTGTGACAAACTGAAAGAAGGTGGTTTAGATTGTGTTGTGATTTAACAAACCACAGCAGATGAAGAAGCTGAAACACAATGGTGCAGGTATAAAGCAGGCTAATAAAGGAGGGCAAATTTTCACTTATTCTTGCATTTTAATGCTTTAATTTCTTTCTTGCATTTTGTGTAAAATTAACTTTTGGAGCTTTACATCATGTTATGTTATTCCCTCATTAAAACACTCCTGGAGTGTTGTTTTGATTCTTTCATAATAAAATAAAATAAACTAATTTATGTATCAGCTGATCTCCAGATGAGCCATCAAAGTTTACTGCTTTTTCCTCTGAGCTCTAATCCTGCTCCTCTCCGCCTATTCATCAGTTCTGTAAACGTACTAATCCAGGGGTTTAGCCCACCGCTGCAGTCTAGTCGACCATCATCCTCCCTGAAGCCGAGGCTGTTTGGATGACCTCTGACCTCGTGCCTCTTCAGAGGAGCTTCCAGATGGGTCGTGCGCTCAAACAGGCGACAATTTAAACAAAAGCATTTTCTTTTAGGAAGCTGTCAACATCAGGATCGGCTGTAACTGTTTGAGACGTCCTGAATGTTTGTTCAGAGGAAACAAAGTCCACTTGGTCTGTTTCAGCTCCAGAGCAAAGATCGCTGCTCTAACAACAAATGCACAACATTTGCAGGTTTGTCTTCACCTTAATGCCGTGTTAGTCATCCCCCGTTGGACTGAACGTCCTTTCCTGAGGCAATCCAGGAGAGGAATGTTATTCCTGGGAACCGAGATCACCTGAGGAGGTGAAAAGGTCCTTCCTGTTAATAAAATCAGCAATCCTGTCTCCATTTTCCTTCAACTACTGAATTTTACAAGCTGAAATGTGTAGTTGTTCATTTGTTGTGCAAAACCTTATTTAAAAGGAACATGAGACATTTAGTATTTGCGAAAATGTGCTTGGAGTATGTCTTTAATAATGGGGCTTAAAACCAGATAATGTGGATTTTGTGCCATTTTATTATTACAAGTTTTTACTCTTTAAAGATTTCTTAGATAAAATGGAAAGGTTTGAGAAAGCCATTAAGTTTATTGTTGTGAAATCCGATGTTTCCATTAATTAATGTTTTAAATATGAGTATTTATAAGCATTTTAATGTTTTAAAATATATCAAAAAGCATCTCTATCACTGCAAAATCTTAGAACTAGTAAAAAGTGAAATAATTTGATAGTGGAACAATATTACATCAATATTAAGTTATCATTGATTTTAATCAAGCTCCTGCATCTTACTGAGAAGTTTATTTGTACCAAGATATTTTCACTAGAAACTTTTGCAATCATGTGCTTCCCAGGAAAAAAACCTCAAGCAAACGCACAACATGATGTTTATTAAGCAGCCTAATCCACCAAAAGACATCTTCAAATTCTTCAAAAGTTAAGAAATGAATCACTGCTCTCCTAATTGGATAATTTTTCCTCTCTTGCCTGTTTTAAACCCACCAGCTGTTTGTAATTTAAAATCATCTCTACTCTGCATGTGGACCAAATGCAGTCCAGATTGGACTGTCTCTTTTGGGTGCCTGAAATTGTAACGAACCATTTTTTTGAGTGTACAACACAACAGAAATACTAAATGTGCGTTCCCACAAACCCAGTTTGATCTGCTTTAACCGACTCCGGTCCATTTCCCTAGAAAGTCCGGTTTCTTTGTGGAGGTGGGAATGCGTAATCCAACTCTAGTCTGCCTACAAATCTCGGTCTTGGTTCGGTTGAAGTGAACTTTGGTGTGGTTTGAATGCATATGTGAATGCCAAGCGGAGTGGAGATTGCTCCAAAATCAGGAAGTGGACTACATAATTATTATATATTTGTTCTCGTTTCTATTATGATCATTTTGTTGTACTACTTTTTTCTCGTAATGAATTATCCTGAAATGTAGGGGGGAAAAAATAATCTTAGCCCAACCCTAATACTCTGCCCTAGTGTTTAAGTGAAGATAAACTTATTGCAGTTAATTTATTTTTTATTATTGAAGGCAAAGCCATAAACAGATAACTACATTTAACTAAAATCCCCTGATTTAAAAGCCAAAAATGTTTTCTAAACCTGTATTTTATTATGTATAACTTGGGATTCCTCTGATATTTGGAGGTAAATATGAAACATATCTACAATACTTTGAAGAAATGCATCCGGTCACATTGAGTTTCTTCACATGCTGGCTTTTCCCAACTTTCTCAGCAGGATTTAATTTAACTGACATTTAGAGACCAGATGTTCAATTGTGTAAGAAAACAAGCCAGATGAAGTCACAGACAGGACAGAATAAAAGTCTCAATAAAACCAGAGAGTTGCAAATCCATGTGCTGATTCCCACGGGCTGGTTTTGTTTTGTCTACCACCAAAAGGTCCATTCTGCAGAAAGCAGCTGTAGATAAAGACCTGACCTAATTATGGTCTCAGACTGGAGTCTGTAAGGCTCAAGGAAGGGATTTTAGGTGGAATGACACTGACTCAAAGAAGAAAAGCAAACCCGACCATGAGAAAGTTTACAGCAGTTCATCATCTTTCTTCACAGCTCCAGAGTGTTACCCTGGAGGACATCGGATCTTACGCAGCCCCTACCGCAGCGTCGACTTCGACTCCACAGAGATCCAGAACACGGCCATCCAGGACCTGATCTGTGACCATTCACTGTTGGCAGGCTGGTACCGATTCCGGATCAACAACAAGCCAGCAGAGATGCCAACCAGCTGCATTGAGGTTGGAGAATAGAAGGCAATGCTGCCCAACAGTGGGCTTTAAGATGTGTAAACTCAAAAGTGTTGTATATTTCTGTATCTAAACTGTAAATAGGCTGAAGTTAAGATTGTTTTTCCAGTCATACCAACATAGGTGGGCACCACTAACTAAAAAGTTAGCTGTGATAAGCCTAAAGAACTAATCATAAACATTATTTCTGCTAATACTAAAACATTATGAAAACATCGTATTTAGCGAAAGCTAACGCTGAAGCGCTACACCAACATCGTATTTAGAAAAAGCTAATGCTAAAGCGCTACACCAACATGGTTTTTATTAAGAGCTAATGCTGAAGCACTATACCAAGACAATATTTAGCAGAACTTAATGCTAAAGCGCTTCCCCAACACGATATTTAGCTGAAGCTAATGCTAAGGTACTACATGAACATGACATTAATCAAAAACTATTGCTAAATGCTACACCAAGACAATATTTAGCAGAACTTAAAGCTAAAGTGATACACCAACATGGTATTTAGTAGAAGCTAAAGCCTCTCTCCTCAGACTGACCTCTAAATGTCAGAGGTCAGAGGAAACCACTCGCAGGTTATCCTGTGAGTGGTTTCCTCGCAGGATAACCAGCCTGTTTCAACCCAGGTGTAAAATATGGAAGCATAAATCTACCAACATGAATTAGGAAGAAAATCAAGAATGTATTTTAAAAGTTTACCAAGCTATAAACTAACATAGTAGGAATATTCAGTGAAATAAATTGTTATTTCACCTCAAATGTAGAACTGAGGTGAAATAGGGCTTTTGCACAAGTCTTGTCAAAGTCCAACTTCACTGTAGAAGGGGGGCTTGTTCCGTCAAATGAACTTTCTCATGGTGCTTATTAAAATCAGCAGACGGGTTTAATAAGCACCTTCAGCCCAGCTGCAGGGAAATACAAACTCCTCTTGTAGATAATGACTAGTTCTCGATTCTCCACCTGCAGATGAACCACTGTGGTACCCAGGCTCCAATCTGGCTGTCGCTGAAGGACACCTCTCTGCCGCGACCCGGCCAGATCCGCCAGCTCTCCGCCTGCGCTACATGGCAGTTCTTCCACGGCAGCGCCAAAGACTGCTGCCTTTTCCGCATCCCCATCACGGTGAGGAACTGCGGCGACTTCCTGGTCTACTACTTGCAGCCGACGCAAGGCTGCATGGGATACTGCGCTAAAGGTGATGACCTATCATGCTTCTTTGAATTGTTTAGGGTAGGTCCACATTTTCTTGCACAAAATTATTCTTAGATAATGAGATTTTAGTCTGGTAAGTTCTGCTTTCTGTCAGAATGAGCTGCTTTAGGGCCTCTGTCACTTTAAATCCAACTAAGTTGCTGCTGGTTGCGCACTCAAAACTTAATGCTTACACTCACATGTGAAAATGGCTGCAATTATATGATACTTCATCTTTGAAAAGCATTAGTAGAGCCTCATGCTCTAACAGTAAGAATGCAGCAAATGGTTTCTGAATGGTAAGTCAACAACAAAATACTTTTATTTTCCAGTAGCCTTTGTACAGCAGTAAAACCAGCTGCAACTAAGCTTGGATTACTCAGTAACGGGCTGGCCTACGCTGGGGTTGCTAGGTAACATTCAAAAAACATTAGCGTATTGCCAAAAAACGCCATTGTGTGTGTGGTTTTTTAAAGAGCTTGGACTTTTTTTTAAAAGTAATTGAAACCCAAATGTAAGTTCAAAAGTGTGCAAACTGTGAATTTTGCATAATATGTATGTCTCATTTGACTATGGTGATAACATATCTGGTTAACCTCATGTTACAGTTGCTCCAGAATCAGGATCCAGAGTCTGTTTACCAGGAGAAGTGGAAGTTAACGGACAATGCAAAGGTAGGACTTAAGGGAAATAAAAGGAAATCATTTATATTTTTCAAAAATACTCTAAAATGTGTACATCTGTATCCAGTTTTGGTTCCGTCTTTGCCTTCCCGGCCGGTGATCACCCCAGAGCCTATCGGACACAGCGTCCACCTCCGGTGCTCCTTTGTTCCGCCGCCCTGGAGCCAGACACTGGGCTTCCAGGTGGTTTGGGCCCGACACATCGGCCACAAGATGAAGGCCGAGATCAGGCAGGAATCCACGCTGAAGCCCTTCTCTCTGGTGGAGATGGACGGCGTCCACTTCAGGCTGGGAGACACGGTAATTCCCAACAGATTGTACTGGGATTACTGGAGGTAGGGGAGCACATGTGGAAGGCTTCAGTATGAGATATGGATCACACTGACTTATTTTAATATTTTTTGACCAGTCTCAAAAAAAGAGCAAGCAGGGAATGTCTCTCAGATTGAGTTAGGAGAGAGCAAGTGTAAGGAGGGGAAGTTAAATGAAAAGCAGGTTGGGAAAGCCTTGATCCACATGGGTTTCATTCACAGTGGATTCCAGGGAAGCTCTTTGAAACACACAGATGGTGCAGAACACTTCTGGGTGTGGACAAACTTTAGAAAACATCGAACAAGCAGAATAGTAAAACCGGATATGGAATAAAAATAGCTGAAGGAACAGGAAATGAAGACACCTGTAATGTTTACAGCTTCCAGTGAGTGAATCCAGAAGCACTAGTGAGGGAAACACAGACACCAGGAACAGAGTCCAAACCGATGGAGGAGAGGGATTTAATGGCCTGATGGGTTTTTTTCAGGTAGAGCATTATAACCTGCAATTTTGCTGCTGATGTTGCTTAACAAGACATGAGAAAAAAAAACTAGAGGATTTGTTTGAGATCAGCAGAACCATGACGCCTTTAGAAAACTGAATACAAAAGAGAGACGAAAAGCAAAATATAAAACAAAAAAGAATAGAAAAAAGCAGCAAAAGAGGAGCAAAAGAGCAGAAGAAAGAGCAAGAAGATTTAAAGAAATAAGAGCAAAAGAAATTGAGAGAGCAAAAAAGAGCAAAGCAATGAATGAAAGAGAGAAAGAGGAAAGGAAAAAAGAAAACAGCAAAAGGAAGAGCAAAATGAGGGAAAGAAAAGAGAAAGAAGGAAAAAAGAACAAAAGAAGGAAAGAGTGAAAGAGAGCAGAAGAATTGAAGTGAAAGAAAATGAGTTTAAGAAAAAGAAAAAAATTAGAGTGAAAGAAAAAATAAAGCAAAAATGAAAGAAATAAGGAAATAAAATGTAAATAATGCAAAAATCTGAAAAGGAAAAAGCGAGATAAAACAAGAGGATTTGGAAAGAAAGGTACAGAAATTAGAGCACATCAGAAAAAAAGGGGGAGGGAAAAAAGAACAAGTTCACACAAGCATGAAAAAAGGATATAAAAGAAAATGGAGTAAAATTATCTTTTAAAAAGAAACAAGGAGAAATGAGAAAATGAACTTAAATAAAAATGGAGGGAATGAATCAGAAAGCAAATGTAGTTGTTTTTTGCAGATTCCCTTCATCTGTTGCTCTGACTTCCTTTTCTACCAATATTATTTGAAGCATTTTAAACAGATCTGTAGGACAGGACCATTAGCCTTGTTTTAAATATTTAAAACAAGGCTTGTTTCTTGTAAAACTCAATCTGAGCAGAAAGGATGAAGCAGGTCGTTACACATACATCTTCCAGCTGGAGTCGCCTCAAAGCAGCTTTGACTAGATCTGATGGTCAGTTTCCTGTTTCCTGTGTCACTGATTTTCAAACATCCAGTTTTCATTTCCTGGAGGAATTTTTCAGCACCACGTTTTCAGCGTTTGTCCTATTTCACCTACAAATCTTTTGTTTTCTTTTCAGTTCTCATGTAGTGTGTCGATTTTCAAAGTTGGCTCCAACCACACCAGATCCTCCGGAAAGGAAAGTGAAAGTTTCTACGCTGGATTAAAGGTAAAACTCAGCTTTTCCATTGTTCTTAATGATTAAACCAACTGTTCTCCAGCAGCTAAACTTTTTACTTTTGCTCAGTTTTCTCCAGACTCTCTTCACATAGCAGAGAACAACATGGAGCATGAAGTGATCGTCCACAGCACAGTCCCCATTCCCTGCTTTAGCTCCAACCATGGCCACCAGTGTGGGGTCCCTCTGGCATTGAGTGTCCACAATACAGGTCAGGACTGCTAGAAAACTATTTTTTACATCAACTAAAACAAAGCTGAGGAAAGCAAAGGATACAAAATCCAAATTCTGACTGTGAATAAAAGTCCCTGCAGTTCACACCGAACCAAATATACCCTTACAGTCAACCTTATTATGGTTTTAATTGGATGATCTCTGTTTTAAATAACCACCAAAGCAGAGTCACAATGACAATGATAGTAAATAATAAATTTGAAACAAAATACTCCTTGGTACTTGTTTTTGTGCTATTTTCAACGATCCTGTAAATCATCACATGAGTCTGCTGAGAAGCTGTGATTAAAGTTCAGTAGACATCCGTCTGCTAATGCTAACTCAACGCAGTGTTGACATCCACAGAGGGCCTGAGGCATGAGGTCCCCAATGTGGTGTTGTCAGCCTGCCAGGTTGAAATCCAGCCAAAAACCTGCAGGAACAACAGCTGTGGCAGCGCAACATTTGTCCTCACCGCTGTGACGGATTTCACACGTGACGGAAATCGACTGAGCCTGGTCTCTGTTTTACCTGAACCTGGTGCTCCAAGACTCTGGAGGAGTTATACCCCAACATCTCTGAAGGTGATCTTATGTTTCCAGCGACGATGTCCTACTGGGGCCCCTTTAGTTCAGATTTTATTTGTTCTCTCAGTGTGTCCTCACCAGGTACTCTGCTTCTTCATAATATTCAAAAATGTGCACATTAACCAAACTGTCACCTCATTATTTCCATTGACTTCAATAAATTGCAGGCATGGTTGATGAGTTTGTGGCCTCCCATGCTGCCAGGATTTAATGGCTCAAAGGAGATAGTGACAGAGTGGCGATTTTATAAAATTTTAAGGACAATGATGCATGTTCAGGGAAAGTTCTCCAACAGCGCAACCACATCTTCATACTGGTGTCTGTTTTTCAAATAGCCATTCATTAATGTTTTCAAAACAAGAGAGTGGAGGTTTTCATGTTAGCCTTTTCATGTTTCAGACTGAAATAAGGAAACTTTATTTCAGTCTGAAACCATCATTGAAGGATTGACAATAAATTTACTGAAATCATCTGCTTTCCTCCAGGTCATGATTCAAGACATTCCCACCTCTATGTGTTACTCTTTGACTGATCCACATGTCATCACCCTTGATCGCAGGTAATTAATACCTCAAAAGAGGTTCTAGAAACAGATCAACTGTATTAAATGTATGTCCCTGTCTTAAATCTGCAACCTCCAGGCGTTATGAGAACCACCAGACTGGCACCTTCCTTCTGTACCGAAGTCTTGCCAGGAGGTTTGAGGTCCATTCTCGCCAGTGGGACTGTGGCAGCAGACACTACTCGGTTGCCTGCAATTGTGGTGTGGCTGTGCAAGAGGGGAATGACATAGCAATCATTGACATGTGCAATGGTCAGCTTCAAGAGACCCGACCTCAGCTTATTGTAAAGAACATTGGTGAGGAGGGGAGTCGGGTCAGGATCCTGGAGTCCCATCAGGGAAAGAAGGTCACCGTAGGTATCTGGAAATTTTACCACTGTGTTTTTGCTTCTTTTGTGCTTGCATGATGGATATTTTCTTTAGTTGAATCCATATTAACTTTGTGTTGGCTATGACTCTTCTGTCATAGTTGATGTTTCCGTCTGGGGCATTTGTCAGGACAGATGTAAGCTACTGGGGGATGAGCTTGTCTGTCCGAGCTCCAAGTGTTGACTTCAGCAACACCCAGGGATTGTGTGGGACCTTTGACCACAACAGCAACAATGACTTTCATGGTTCCAATGGTGGTTTTTATGGTCCTGATGACTTGGACCGCTTCATTGAGGACTGGAGGTCAGCAATTTAAGCTTACAATCTTTTTTCTTGACTCTGATGTGCCTCTAAAGCCATTTGATATAATGGTTTTAATTTCTTTTGTGTTAGGATAGCTCCTGGTGAGAGTTTATTTGACAATACACCGCCTCTGATCATGCAAAAAGCCAGACGTCCCTTCTGTCAATGCCACAAAGAGTTTACCCCATCTCAACAATATAGCAGAGGGATGGTGCACAGTCCTTTATCTTACTCTGACTGCTCTGCATACGACAATGTGGATTACACATCTGTTTTTCCTTTCATGGATACAACAAAAGAATACATCAAGAGTCCCAAAAGAGAGGAGCGCATCCTGGAAGTGTCTGCTTTGAGTAGTCATCCTCCTGAGGGAAGGCACCCATGGATTAATGTACAGAGAAGTCAACATGGAGATGATTTTGAACTGGACGGCAAGTTGAGAGAAGATCTGCTGCTTTCACCACACAGGCCAAAGAGACAAGCTTCCTTTAAATTTCAGCCCATCTTTGCAGCTCAGAGCCTGAGCCAACCAGATTTGGAAAGTTTTGCCTACTTTTTTCCTGAAGATCATCTGGCAGAAGCTAGACCAAAGGTTCAACCCCAGTGGCCCACGCCAACTGGACTGACCTCAGCCAAAGCCCTGGAGGTTTGCCAGATGGCCTTGGTCAACTCCACCGTTGGCGTCATGTGTGGAGGCCTGCTGGGACGCCATCTTGATGAAGCAGTGACTCTCTGTATGATGGACCTGCAGCTAAAGGATGACCTGGGTTGGGATGAAGCTCTACTGCCGTTTCTGGAAAATGAGTGTGAGAAACAGCTGCTGGACAACCGCACCCAACAAGCCATGGATGTTCATACCTCACCAGGTGTTTCAGGGGAGGTGGTGATGGCACTGCGCTGCCCGAACTTGTGCAACGGAAATGGAGAGTGTACAGAGTGGGGATGCCAATGTTATCCAAGTTACAGCAACCATGACTGCAGCCTTTCCATTAGTAAGTCTCGGTGGATAGTCCTTGCAAGTTTTCTTGTGTGTGTAAATTATGTCAGTGATGGAAAAAACCCTGAAAAGTGTTGATTTTAGGAAATATCTCGTGTCTTCCGATAGGCCAGCCTATTGAGATAAGCGATTTGGAAAACGGTGGACTATGTGACATCCGAACCTTTGACTGTCGCAGTGTTCGAGTATTTGGCCTCGGCTTCATCAACTCTGATGAGCTCAGCTGCCTCACCACAAGACTAAAGGTGAGCCAGAGCAACGTTGCATGTCGAGCCAACAGCCGTCATCACAGGAGCATTGTTGCTCATCTTTCTGAGCTTCCTCTACAGTTTATGAACAACGGTTGGGTTCCAGAGGAGCAGCTGAAGACAAAGGCAACTTTTCTCAGCTCCAAGGCTTTAGACTGTGCTGTTCCATCATTGAGCAGCGCAGCTATCAGTACAGAGGACTTCATGATGGACGACAAGCCATATGCAAGATGGGAGATTAAGGCATTACATTTACTTGTAGCTTTTTTTGTTTTCCTTCCTTCAAAAATAGATTTATATTGGCCTTTTTTGGATTCCAGGTGACCAATGATGGGTTCCAGTTCAGCCAGGCAAGGATGCTGACAATTTATGACGGTGTTTGCCAGGTCTGTGAGGCATCGCACTCAGGACTCTGTAAGTTAAAGGTAACTTATTTACCAAAAGGAGCAATGTTTTTCACATACAGTTCATAGAGGAGTTGGTGACTAAAGGTGCATCAGGGTTGTGGGTCAGTTTGAACTGGCCATCCAAGTCAAGACCTTTCAGTTGATCACTACTCATGATGGACTAGTCATGGAGGATCACATGATGAAAGGATAATCTGAAAGGAACTGATAATTTGAAATTTGTCTGAAGAAATACTATTTCTATGTGACTTCTGTATTCCAGAGGTCAGGCAGTGATCAGTCCAGACCTGACCTTAGAACTCCAAAAAATTCGGTAAATCCAGGCTAACTCATGATTTAATAGTACTTTCTTCATAAACAACCCTGCTGCTGTGGAAGGCTTTTCACTTCTAACACAATACATTTAACAGCTGAATGTTGAATTTACTGCAGTTATCTTTGTCCCATTGTTAAGGACACACTGATTGCAGTTTTGTGGATAATCAGAGATCTTTAAAAAGCAGATTCCGATTTACAGATTACAAAAATACCAAAATTAATGAATTTATTGGTGTATCTAAACCCAGAGCGATTTAGATTGATGATTTCAAACATGAAATGTACAGTTATGCAGTTGCCTTGCACCCAGGTAGTCTTGAATTAAAATCCCAACCTTGGGTCTTACTGCATGTTTGGTGAATTTGTCTCTAAATTGTCCTTGTTTTGGTTTCTGTGATGGACCAGTGACCTGAACAGTGACCTGTCCAGGGTGTACAGTCACTCTCCAAAACACATTCTTTTCTGTCAGTAACTGTGGCAGAAAAGAAAAAAACAAAACTACAAGGGAAAACACTTTATCATCGCTGTAGATAAAATGGAGGTTAAAATTGCTCCCAGATGGAAAAATCAACTGGAATTCCTTCGTTAGGGACTGGCAATTGTTTTTTCATTAAAATCAATTATACACAGTGAAAATGCTACAACTGGGTTTAATCTGAGTTTCCAGTGGTCTGCATCAGTATCTTATTTCCAACTTCAGTTATAGTAACTGTGCAAAGACTAACTGTTGCTCCCAACAGGTATTTAACTGAGAAGTTGTTGCTACTGCTATGATTGTGAGGATTTCAGAACAAGGTGTTTTATGCGAATCAGAAGGTGTTAAGTGGTAGTTTGTTCACGCCTTGGGTCTGATTGAAAGCAGAGACAGTTGTTTAACAGCTGGCTTTTTAAAATGGGCTGAAGGGGTCTCTCTGTTACTGGAAACACTGTTTTACTGGATTGCAATGAGTTAAAACACAAACAGCTGCAGACATGCATTAAAAAGGTTTGAAGAGGCTGGGATTAATTAAACAGCTCATGAAGTGTAAATAGAGTCAATTTCCTACAACTAATGTGGAATCCCATTAAAACTGTTTCTGTTTCCTTGTGTGTCATGGTCCTAGGAGAAGACGTGCAACATAGACGGGATGTGTTTTGCAGCCGGAAGCATCAACCCCAGCAGCCCCTGCCTTGTGTGTCATCCCGACACCTCCAAATTCACCTGGTCTGTAAACCAAGGTATAAACATTTCCTTGCAGCTGATGCAAGGTGAGGAAGTAGGAAAAACTGCATTGAAGTGAGTGAATTAGCAGGATTCCTTCTGGCTGCTGCCACGGCAGGAGTCCAGCTGGGATCCTGTTTGTCTCCATTAGCAGATCAAAGGCGTCTCCCCAGCATGTTCTGACCCGTCGTTTAACCACTCCTGGATGAGGAGTGGGGGTAAATCACATGTTTTATCCACAGAGCAGCACAGAGGGACTATCATCCTGAAGTAGTGAGGCTACCCTGCAGTAAATGTCCAACTAAATCAAGAGTAAGACCAGTAATTAGCCTCAGAACTGGATCAAAATGGAAAGCAACAGGAATAAAGTACTTCAACATGACTCATTAAGGTCCCAACAAATCAAATACAGTACAACAATTGTCCTTTTCACAGAGCTTAGCATGAGATCAACACCAAACTACAGTCCTTCAGAGTGATTGTTGTCTTGGTTGGGTTCAGTTTCTTCATTCTGTTGGTACCAAATGACAATGTTTGACATATTCTATAAAGGGCGACCAGGCCCTTGTGAAATTTTTATGCCAATTGAATCTCTTGAATCTCAATTTTCCCAACTAACATTAAACGCATAACACAGTTGTTAAAAGAAGCCAGTTTGTCTGATTTCCATTGAATAACAGTAAACCTTGAAGTCATGAGAAATCCCTTTCAATTGGAACGAAACAATTACCTGTTGGGATGGTACACCAAAGATGGGGACAGAATTCACACAACTAGGACATTCCTAGAACATACTGCACATGTAGTTAAAATAATTTTTGCAAGTCTGAACATGCATGTTTACAATGATTCATCCAGGATGGGCCTGGTCGTAAAGAGCCTCACTGAGCACAGGAAGCTTCTGTCATCAAATCGTTCTAGTTGGAGAACAGTAAATGAGAAGGTGGGGATAACCAGAGGTGTTGCTTTGATATACAACTGGATAACGGTCAGGTCTCCGTCTGTTTTCCAGTAAACAGGCCTCCATCTTTCCACCGACCTCAGAGCAGCCTGCGGACATTTGCTGGAGAGAATTTCATCTTCCAGTTTGCAGCGTCTGACCCAGAGGGCTCGGCGATCCTGTTTCAGCTGGAGGACGGACCAGACGGGGCTGCGCTGTCTCCTGCTGGCCTCCTCATCTGGAGGGTCCCCTCGGTTCTCCTGAAGGATGAGGTTCAGCAGTCCTTCAGTTTCATGCTCTCTGATGAGTGCAACGTCCAGAGCACCTTCACGGTGCAGGTAAAGTTGAAGGAAGCAGCTGTAATAATACAGTCAAGGCTTCGTCAACTCATTTTGAGTGTCACTCAGGTTGATGTGGTGCCGTGCGGTTGTCTGAATGGAGGGACCTGCGTGACGGACGTCAGTTTTCCCGCCGGCAGTGGGAAGTACCTTTGTGTTTGTCCTGAGGGTAAACAGGGCGAGGTCTGTGGCGAAGACGTGGATCAGTGTTTGTCGTCTCCATGTTCAGCCGGCAGGTGCATCAGCATCAACAGGGGCTACAGATGTGAATGTCCTGCTGGACTGAGAGGTAAGAACGGACTCGACATGATCCAGGGACTTCTCCGCCGTCGCTTTATCATGTTGCCTTTCACAGGTTTAACATGCCTAGAGGACATCAATGAGTGTGAGAAGAATCCATGTTTTCCTGGAGTTCAGTGCATCAACAGCATTGGCTCCTTCAGCTGTGGTCTATGCCCCAAAGGCATGCTGGGAAATGGAACGACTTGTACAGGTAAGCAGAAGCTTCAAACAGGGTGAATCAGGGGGTGGTCAGTTATTTCTCGTTAGGAACTACAAAGGCCAAACATGCTAGCATACATAAGGGTTAAACATTTGGCTCAAACAATGATGAATCTCCACCGTCCCAAATACAGTAGTTGCAAAGCTAATCACAATACCCTGTGGTTCATGTTAGTGATACAAATAAACAACAAATGCCATTCCAAGGTTCTACACAAGGCAAATATATAATCAATACAATCTATTCTAATCCAGATTACCATATATTAAGCTGATAAAAAATATCTGTAAGAAAGCAAATCAAAACCACTTCCTTTATTTTGATGAGGTGTAAAGTAGGCCACTTCAGAGTTTCCTCCATCTTCCTTCAAGCCTTCACGTAAAGTTGATTTACCTCAAAGTGTTCTTGAACTGTAACTGGCCTGCAGTGTCTCTGTTTCTCTAGACCAGGTTAGGAGCAGAGGAAACTGCTACCTGCCATGGTTTTATATCAAATTTTGAAATAGAATCTGTGCAGAACGATAAACACAGAGTCGTCCCTTTATGCACACAGCAGTGTTGAGCTTATCCAATAAAGCTGTTCAGAGAATGTGGAGCCACATAAAACTATCTCAGTTCACCGATTTCTTTACTAAATTAGTTGTATTTGATCATCTAGACTGTGATGTTGGTTTACGCTTCTCTTTTCCTGAATTTATTTGCATTGAGGGAAAAACTTGGAGTCTGGTTTTTTGAGAGGAAACTTCAGGTACATAAATGGAGCGCAGCAGAGTCTCTGAACAGCCGTCAGCAGGGATACAGTGCTTGTAGTGAATGGAAAGCAGATGTCTGATTGTAGCTAATGCAGATGCTCTGCTCACTTGCGTCCAGCTAAGCTTAGTCTCTCTGTCATCACATGTAGAGTGTCCTCATTCATTTTTTTATGCTTTAGCATTTTAAATCTCCCCAAAAATTCCTCTATTATCAAAACCAAAAATCCAAAAAACAGATTCAATACACATTTTGGGCAATGCACAGCAGGTGTTACTAAACAAAACCAATCATTAGGTTTAGGGGACGATTACTTTTTCACAAATGAACAGGTTGGTTTGGATAGAATGAATATTGCAACTTCTGCAGGCATGCAACCGAAAGAATCCTTCACTTCTTATGGTTTCTAGTAGAAAAACTGCCCACAAACAAACCACAAATGATAAATTATGACTTGGACACTTTGGTTTGACTTTCTTGTTCCCTTTTAATGCCAAAGATTTGCAACTTTAGGCAAAGATGAGCTTGAATATTGTTTGACTGTATGCATGTCTTGACTTTGAAAATCAGAACTACCCCAAAAAACGCACAGTAAAACTGCAAATTCCCAAGCAGCCTTGTAAAAATGGGATAATAAAAAAGTTAGTTTTTCCAGGACATTAACCAATCAATTTAACATAAAGAAACATTCACATTCACAACAAACAAAATGGACTCAGTTAGCGGCCAGAAGATTTGGCAGTGGTAAGGCAGGATAAATAAGATTTATGAGTTTGACTTGCTGCCTTGTCTAAAACCCGTCATCATAAATCAAATTTGCTTGCAGCTCTAGATGTGTTGATAAGCCACATGTTGAGTCTTTTAAACAAACTTCTCTCGCTCTAAAGATCTGACCTATTAAAAACTTTCTTGTGTATCAAATCATCTTATTGCACCATTACGGCAAACTGTCTACAGCAAGAATTACATAAAAAATGTCTTTTGAAGTTATCAAGGTGAATTTCTTGTTTTCCCCCCAGCAGCAGTCTTTAGACCGGATGCCATCATCCCAACACCTTTTCCTCTTACAACTGTTTACAAGATACCAGATGTTCTGCTGCGAGTCCCAACAAAGACAGATCCTTTCCACAGAGCCTCCACCTCTTTGAAGCCAGAGGTGGGCAAAGAGACGCCAAGAACTGGGACCAAAGCAGAGTCCACATCTTTGAGGAATATCCCAGGAATTACCCCCAACTTAAAGGTCAGGATGGCAGAAACCAACAAGAGTGTGGCAGCAGATGCTTCCCAACACATAGGTGGTCAGCCAAGAAAACCTCAAAGAGGTCCTTCGGTTTCATCCAAGCCCATCAGCAACACTTTTGAGGACAACACAGACAGTACAGCCATGAAAGAGACACTGGACCAGACAACAGTAAAGAATGAAGTCGGGAATACTTCCAATAAAACATCAGAATCAGGTAAGTGGAAAAATAAAATCTGTTTACATATCAAGAAGCTCTTAGTTTATACGATGCTCCATAGTTTATACGATGGAGGAAGAATACGATGTATAGTGTCAAACTCCAGTCCTCAAGGGCCGTTGTCCTGAAACTTTTAGATGAGCATCTGCTGCTCTAAACCTGAATAGAATAATTAGGTCATTAGCAGGACTTTGGAGAACTGACCTACACAAGGAAGAGGTAATTAAACCATTTCATTCCAGTGTTTTGTACCTTTGGCACATCTAAAAACTGCAGGACAGCAGAGGACTGGAATTAAGGCAAGAAAATGGTCTAGTAACAGGTACCTAATGAAGTGGCGAATGAATGTACGTTATCAAGCACCATGTGATTCAGATGTTGTCCAGAGAAAACAGTTATCTCTAAACGTTGCTGAAGGACATGATCAGGTGACAAGACAGTCTTTCTCCTGACCACAGGTCCGGTTCGGTCTGTCCCCGTCTCAGCAACATGTGCCAGCAGGCCCTGCTTCCCTGGAGTCCAATGCATCAACCGCAGGCCTCCACACGTTGGCTACGTCTGTGGTCGCTGCCCCCCTGGACTTCACGGCAACGGTCGCGTCTGCATGAAGACCCCCAAGGAAGGTACGGGATTTATTTACCTCAAGTTCCCAAACTAATTAGTAAATTTTGGGAATTTTTAATAATAAATTTACAATTTATCCATTTGACTGTTCTGTGCATGTTTGAAATTATTTAGGAATCTGAATCCATTAAGAAGTTATGTGCTGCTTTTGAAGTCTTTTGTATTGTCTGTTTTTCCTAATGTTCTCTGTTTTCTTTCATTTAAAAAATGTCATTTATTGCAGCACATAAATCAGTGTGAGTGGTTAGAGACTGCCTTAATGTACTAACCACCCGGCCACAAAGTTTCAACAGCAGATTGCTTAATGCTGTTGCTCTTTAGGGAGACCAGGGGACTCTGAGCAGACAGTCTGATTCCAGCTTTAATCCCTTTACTGTGGATCTTGTTCATCTGGAAAGTCTCAAAGCAGCTTTGGGTGTTTTTGCAGATGCCTCAAACCTCTAACAAGGCATAAATCGCCTGAATGGTTGTGTTTTTATTGTATTTGTGGCGACACTGATTAAGTACGAACCCTGTTTTGGAAACATTCTCAGTTTTATGGCAGAATGGATAAAAGGCCTGATTCCTCAACTTTTTGATGCAAATCTTTGACAATTATGAACAAAGCAAGTTTGATTGTATTTATGGTACTTTAACTTCAAAAGCCCAAGGAGAGAGGAAGAAATCCAGGGAGAACATTTGTGAAAAGGCATTGATTTGACCTCCTGTCTTTCCTCAGCATCCAATGTCCTCCCTCAGCAGCAGACATTTGGTAAATCCAACCGATATTTGCATGTAAGCAAAGCCAAACCTTCCCAACTTCACCTTCACCTGCCAAGCTTCCCATCCAGGCAATCTATCAGGCGTCCACCTTTATCAGTATCCACACAAGACAATCCACCACATCAGGATTTATCATCACAGAGAGGCGGTGGAACAGGGAGGAGGGAAGCAGTCTCCTCTTCCTCCAGAGACGCTCCAAGGACATCGTCCGACGCTTTATTCACTCCCCACTCCACTCATGAGGTTGCCATCTCCAGATCTGTCACCAGGACATTCACCAGGTCAAGAACTGCAACCTTTAGAGAGTCGGGTCCCAAGGTGAGTTGAAATTTTTTCTAAAAGATCAGCTAATGTGTGTCTGAGTATTAAACTCAACAACATCGTCCTTAGACGACCCAGAAGTCTGAGCAAGCTACAGCCCTTAAAGTGATGCCACCACAGGGACTTCAGCCACAGCTCAAGTCCTGGACGCCTTCAAAGCCTGCGCTCCCTCTCACCGCTGCCCTCACAGCTCTGTCCTACACTCTGTCCGAATCAGAGTTCTCCGCAGATGGAGACGAACTTGATCCCCTACCCGAGGATCCACAAGCACCCCCAGCACCAACTCCTACACCTCTTGTCCAGGCAGTCTCCAGCTTCACACCACATAAATCTACATCCAATGACCTCAAAATAAAGACAGCCAACAGTCATGGGACGGCCTGCTCCAGTACGCCTTGCTTCCCTGGGGTCCAGTGTGAGCCGGCAGTGGGTGGGGGTTTCCGCTGTGGGAGGTGTCCTGCAGGATACATCGGAGATGGACACGCATGTCGGGGTAAGGCTAAACCCAAGAGAGCAAATGTTCTTTTTCAAATTGATGAACCCCAAGTTTCAATTTTCTGAAACTTGTTGATAAGATGAAAATATGATGAAAATTGAAAAAAAGTTTCAATTTTCATCATATTGTTCTGGAATAAATGGCGGACCTAAAGTTCTCCTTACAGCTTAATGCAGTTCAATGCAGAGTCAAAAGTCATGATTACCTTCTCAGTGGCACCCCCTGTTGGTTTTTAAGCTGTATGCAGGCACATGTGTGGCAGAAACATGGAGTGTGCTGCACCCAACACATGCCGCTGCAAACCAGGCTATACAGGCTCAAACTGCCAGACAGGTAGGTGAAAACCATTTTATTTTTGTCCAGATCTAAATTTTGTTTTAATTATTGAATTTTTAAAATGTTTTTCTTCAGCAATTTGTGATCCGGAGTGTGTGAATGACGGGGTTTGCATTGCTCCAAGTGTGTGTCAGTGTCCCGGAGGTTTCCATGGAGAGATTTGTGAAGAAGGTGAACGTAGCCCATCAATGCATCTTTAAAAATGATGAAAGCTGCTTTAATTATTATTAAACGTGTGAGAGCTTCCTGTCTGTGCAGCTCTGTGCAGGTTTCCATGTGAAAATGGAGGCAGCTGTGTGGGGCTGCAGACCTGTTCCTGTCCGTATGGGTTTGTTGGTCCCCGATGTGAAACCAGTGAGTTCATAAAGTTTCGACAAAGATTTTTATTAGTGGTTTGGTAACTATTAAGATTTAATGTCATCCAGTTTGTTTCTCTGAGTCAATATCACATTAAAGATCTTTTTTACTCTTCAGAATTTATCAACTTCTCTACCTCAAAATGTTCAGCTTTTGTTTTATTTCATTTGTAATTAATGTCTCGTCTGAATTGTTTAAATGGGAAAATCACATTTTCACCATTTAGTTTTTCTTATAAAACTTTGATGTACGTTCATTCAAAAACAAAACTGAGTTAAAAAACAAATTTTCACCATTTTAGAACCAACAAAATGATTTGGAGTTAACTTTAGTAGTCAGCACAGCTAGCAAAACAAAAACAACAGTCTCTTTGTGAGAATGTAGATCCTTACCTCAAAAGTCTGCAGACGTTTTCTAACCTGGTATTCAGGGCTCCTGGACAATATGGATAAACCTGGGGAAAAAAAGTAAGAATATGGAAAATATTTTTATTTTTAGAAATAATTCTTTATCCCACTGTCTAATCCTTGATTTTGAGTATAAGAAACTATGTTATGTGGTCTGCTTATCTGTCATCACATCCTCGATGAGAAGTTGACGATGCAGCTCGGCTGACTGAGCACCATGTGAAACTTAAAGAGCTTACAGTGTGTTTATATGTCAAAACAGAAACGCATAAAGTGCATTTTGCATCTAAAACTGAACTCAGTTTGGACCATTTATTGTTCCCGTTCTGGTATGGCCCCACCATCTTTATTTCTGTATCAATTGGCTCCACTTAAGGATGACCAGAAGTGTCCTCTGGTGGATGGAGGCCAAACTACAACACTAAAAGAAGGTCTAATCAGACATTAATTGATTAGAACTAATTTTGATCTAATAAGCTATTATTTGCTTCCCCTAATCCAAAACTCAGACCTGAATCTGGTCTGATGATGTTTTTACTGCAGTGGTCTGCAGCCGTCACTGCCACAACGGAGGCCAGTGTGTGACCCCAGATGAGTGTAGGTGTCCTCCAGAGTGGACCGGACCGTCCTGTGAGACAGGTGAGTCCCTGATGTCTTAGGGTGGGAACCAGCCAGCAGGTAACCCGTCTGTTTTCTCTAGCTCTATGTTTGCCCGTCTGTTTGAACGGAGGAACTTGTTCTCGGCCGAATGCCTGCGAGTGTCCCCGCGGTTTCTACGGAGCGCAGTGTCAGAACGGTAAATATGAACCTAACTAAATCTTTAAACCTAATCCCATTCTGCACCCTCAGCTGGATGTTTTATAGTTTAATCTGAATCTATAATCATCTCTCAGCTGTCTGCAGTCCACCCTGTAAAAACGGCGGCGTATGCAGGAGGAACAACCTCTGCTCCTGCCTGCAGGGATTCTCCGGGGAGCGCTGCGAGAAAAGTCAGTCTTTACTCTTAAATTTCTCTTTAAATTATCTGAAAACATGATTTCCACATTCGGTTACCTGTCTCCTGTCCGCCAGGTGTGTGTGACCCCGTGTGCATGAACGGCGGCAGGTGCATTGGCCCAGATGTGTGCGACTGTCCGTCCGGCTGGCGAGGGAAGAGATGCGACAAACGTAAGAAAACGCAGATGAATCTCTGGAAATGCGACTAGGATCAGATTATATTACCCGTTTCTTCTTCAGCAGCAGAAGGTGATGATGTCATGGCTTTGTGAGCTTCTGATAGGTTAGTTAAGCGTTTGAATTGAATGCACACGCTATGTTCTCATCAGTGTCCAAACTATGGTGTGGGGGCCATTTGTGGCTACTGGAATGAATTTTTCGGCCTCCTGATTGAAATTTAAGAATAATACAAATTCTGCCACTCCAATGAAAGCGTTTGATGCTGAACTGATGATGAATTCTCCTGGCAGCCAGCTGCCTTCAGATGTGTCTGAACGGAGGGGAATGTGTCAGTCCCAACACCTGCCACTGTCCGCCGGGGTGGCAGGGATTTCTCTGTCAGATCCGTGAGTATTACCTGCTGCTGCTGCATGTGGGGAACATGGGCGTTTCTCCGGTTCTGACTGAGTCTCAACCCGTTTTCACCCCCAGCTCGCTGCGAGACGCCATGTTTGTTCGGCAGCCGCTGCGTTCGACCAAATGTCTGTGCCTGCAGAGCCGGGTTCACCGGGGTGCGGTGTTCACAGAGGGTAAGGAGCAAAGCATGCTGGGAAACGCTTTAAAAAAGAAACAAAAATTAAGATTAATGATGAGTAAAACTGATTAAAGTGAAAAAAATTGATATATCTAACAAAAGTAAAACCTAATAATTACGGTAAAAGAATCAAAATAAGATATGAAATAGTAAATTTTACTGAGCTGTTTGTATTTCTTGAATGATTTTCGACATGCTCTAATATTTTCTTCTCTGCTGGTGAGATTATTGATTTTTTTGTATTCATATGTTTTACTTTAAAGTATATTTTTGTGTTTCAGCTCCCCATCGCTCGCGGCTAAAGATCAGCGGATTATTGATACAAACTCTGACTACTGTAGAAACCCGCCATGTTCAGGTTCCCCCTCTATAATCTGACTTTCTCTATCAGTATTTATTTATTTGGATGTTTTATATTGTCACATATTCTCGATGTATATATCTTAATCACTTTGTAATCTGCTGCTTCCCATCAAATCTTTGTTTACTGGATGTTTTGTACGAGAAAAAAAAGTGTTTTATAGGCTTTTCTGATGGGATTGGTCTATTTCCTGGAGTTTCTACTCATTTGAATGTTCAAATCAGTTCAAATGTCCAATAATATGCTTAAAATGCTCCATATTTCAAGGAGTAGATTATTCTAGATTATTTTAACTAAAGCAAAAGATGATTGCGGATTAGGCTAACCTTTCAAAATAAAGCTCATGCATTCTCTTTAAAATAAAGGCTTTAATTTGTAGCTCTGATCCAAAACATTCATGATGAATGGAAGCTAAGCACAAGATGAGATGCTTTTCACAATAAAAGTCTTTGTTTTTTCATGGTTTTATTATTACAGAGGTGGTTCCGTGGCTCCAAATAGTGTTTAAAGTCTAAAACTCATGGGTCTGAAGTTAGGAATATTTGGAAAACACAAAAATTCAAGACATAATGAAGACACATCATGAAAATAGGGTGCTACAGTAAAATCAGTAGTAGGGTGACAGGTAGTATATTTAGTTGTATTTTGAAGTATCACATTAGGTTTTACAAATAATCACTTTAATATGTCATATTCAAATGATCAGGTTTTGATCACTGTATCCAAGTTTTACTTTCCTAAAACCTTTTTACAATTTCGTATGGTAATTTTGCGTCTTTATTCTACAAACATTATGACTATTCTCGAAATAAAAAAAAAAAAATCCAAATCTGGCCTCAACACCTTGTCATAAAAAAAAAGCTTTATTTAGAAATATGGGGAGGTTTTTGTGGTTTTGAGGTAAAATTATTTCTAGGGAATTACCGCCCTCTAGTGGCGACAATAGAAAACAACAAAAATATTAAACGATGTGATAAATTATCACTAAAACCACACACACAAAAACATGGATGACACTTCACTGCAACATAATGTTGCTTGTTATCATTGGATTCTGTTAAAATAAAGAAAACAAAGCAATATTTGCTGGAAATCGACAACTTGAGTGTCAGTGGGAGCTCCAGCAGCAGCAGCCCACATGAGGCAGATATTTATATCTGTCCCCAAAGATGGCTCTGGAGCGGACGGCGGAGGTCCGGCCCGGTCCCACCTGGACTGTTCACTCAGCAGGAGCTCAGAGCAGGCGGCCAAAGTTTGCCTCCAGCCCCTTGGATCCCGACAAACAAACATAAACACACTGAGCGGGAGGATCTGGAGTGAGCTCCAGCTGTCTGATTGAAGGATGCACTGATAAAACAGCTGGAGAGAAATTTAAAACAACTGGACCGCAAAAAGGTTCTGTTTATCACAAAACAAGACGTCTGTGCACTGCAGCAACTGTGAAGCATGGTGGTGGTAGCATCATGCTGAGGGTCGGGTAGTTAAATAGTGAAAAAAACAAAAGTCAAACTCTAACCGGCAATTATAAACTGTTTATAAAACCGAGCACAGCTGATTAGCACTGCAAACATAGCATCCAATAACTCCTGACCTTTGACTCCAAACCCCAGAGGAGTTAGAGAAGGAAGTTCAAACCATCTCTACTGTGTATCTTAATCCCCTACTCCAACGTCTTTCTAGAAAGATTTAAAAGGGAGCAGCAAAAGCAAAAGAGGTGGATTAGCAGAGCTGGTGGTGTTACTATGGAGCTGTTAGCATCTCATGACAGCTGTGAGTCAAAGCGATGATCTTCAGTCAGAGGCTTCTTGAGCTTCGTTAGACTGACTGCTACTGGAGATCCTTCTCACGTCAACAAAGATTCTCACATGATATTTTTTTACATTTCATTTCCAATTGGGGACAAAAAACAAGTATTTTTTAATTTGATCATGTCAAGGTCACCTACCATGATGCTGCCACCACCGTGCCAAACAGATCAATCACCTTCAGGAAAACATTTAATATCTTTGTCACATTGCATCCAAAAAATTAACGGAACTGGGATTTCATAGAACAAAACAAAAATAATGAAAGCATGACTGTAAAGTGGAAGAGAAATGACGCATTTTAAATTTTTTTACAATCAAAAATCTGAAAAGTGTGGCATGTCTTTGCATTCAGACCCTCTGGGTAGAAGAAGCTTTAACTACTAAGTAGTTGAATTTCTGTCAAATTGTGTATGGAGACATCAGTTTTTGACAGATTTATGTCTGGCCTTTGACTAGGTCATTCTAAGGCTACTTTGATGTAATTGTGGCAAGCATGGCTTATGTTTTTTCTTTTTTAAAGAAGTGGACTTCATACTCTAACTGGGTGATTTCTGAGGCTGAAACTGGTTTTAGTTCGAGGTATCACAGTAGATGCATTCCACACTTCCACAATGGAGAATTAGGGCCATTGCAAATAAAAAAAAGTAGCAAGTTTATGCCAAAAAACCTTTAAAATTTTGATTAATCTCAGAAATATAAAGAAAAAGATTTGAATTTTTTGAGTAAAACATTTGCAAGAGGAAAAACCCCTCAGATTTTTAGATTAATCTCAAAATTGTTAGAAATTTTTGAGTTTCAAAAATCACAATTTTTTTTTAATTTTGAAAGTCAGAAATTATAAGAAGGGTTCGGTGAATGCACATATGAAGCTGGGGGGTTTGGTACATCAAAAAAGGTTAAGAACCACTGCTCTAAACATTTCTGAAATTAATCTAAACATGTGTTTTTTGGCTCCTCCTCCATTTTCCTTTCTTCTGTCTAAAATGTCCCTAATAGGCCGTCGTCCTGTCCAGACGTCATAAAATCCCAGTAGTTTGCAGGTTTGTAGTTGTGGGAAAAGTTGAACCAGCATGAAAACTGTTGAGTCTAATTTAGACTCCATCCTCCAGACCACAACAGGTGCCTCCCCTCCTCCTCCACCTGTCTCCCCCTTTCCGCGGCGCGCTGGCCGTGACCCAGAAAGCAGCCGTCATTCTGCAGAAATGGTATGCTGCCCGCTCGGTTCGGTCACCGGATCGGCGGCAGCTGCTGAGCCCCGTCCCCCCTGGGGCTATTTTCACCCGCCGGATAAAGTGCCGCAGCTCGGCGGGATTCGGCGCAGATCAGCGGCAGGATGAAGTCCCGCACAGACGGCTGCGCCTCGGAGCTGGACACCGACACGGACAGCTCCGATGGGAAGTCGACGGGCGGCTGCAGCCCGTCCCGGGAGTCCGGGGAGAGACTGGAGGCGGAGGGCGGAGGCCCCGTTGCGGCGAGGCGGCGACGGCGGCGCAGGAGCGGCGTGGGCGGCGGCAGAGACGCGCGGCTGTCCGGCGTCAGCAAACAGCGGCAGGCGGCAAACGCGCGGGAGAGGGACAGGACGCACAGCGTGAACACGGCCTTCACCGCGCTGCGGACGCTCATCCCCACCGAGCCCGCGGACCGGAAGCTGTCCAAGATAGAGACGCTGCGCCTGGCCTCCAGCTACATCTCCCACCTGGCCAACGTGCTGCTGCTGGGGGAGGACTGCCGGGACGGGCAGCCCTGCCTCCGGTACCAGGACATGATCCTGCACGGCCCCGCGGCGCTCAGCGGCCCCTCCCTGCGGCCCATATGCACCTTCTGCCTCGGCAACCAGAGGAAACAGGTGGGGCGCTTTCTGGACCGTAGTGTCCGAGATACGGTGCAACGATTTATCGGCCCGCCGATTCGGCCGATAATCTACTTCATCAAAGATCTAAAAATCGACCTCTGCCCTCTTCTGCTCTCCTGTGAGCAGAGGAGGCCAATTAAGAATATCACTACTTAAACATATTTTTACTCAAGTAAAACCAAAAGGTAGCCGTCCAAGAAGCTGCTTCAGTAAAAAAAAAAGTATTTGGTTAAAAGTCTATTCAAGTACTGACAAACTAATCAACTTATTCAATATTTAAAAAGTATGTCAGCGGATTGACCAAAATATAAAATTAAGTATAAATTTTGTTATTTAAGGACGAAAATGATATTAATTCATATAAGAAGCTAAAAATAACAAAATCAGACAGAAGAAATTTTTCCAAATCAGTTTCTTTCAATAAAAAAACTTAAACACAAACAGCAGGTGTGTGTCGCTGTTTGGTGATTTTTTTGGTTAAAACATGTTTGTTTTTCATTCAGAGGGTAGAAAATCTAGAAACTTTACTCAAGAAAAAGTAGAAATACTTCATAATAAAATCACTCAAGTAAAAATAAAAACTACAATGTAGTAAAAATACTCATAAAAGTAAAATTTAAAAAAAAAGGTGCACGAGTAAATGTAACTGAGTAAATGTAGCTAGTTACTATCCAAATCTGCCTGACAGAGGTTTCAGACTAAAATAAACAAAAAAACATATAAATGAGTACGGGAAAAAAATCTGAATCAGCAGGTCAGGTTTTTTAAAAGATCGGTGAAAACTGTGGACCTCTGGTCTGACTATGACGCTCAGCAGGAAGAAAAATAATACATTTTTTAAAAGCGCAAGTTGCTTTTAAAAATTTGCTTCAAAACTTGCATATTACATTACATTACAATTTGGTTTGTAATGTAACCAAATTTACACCATTTATTTTCACTGCAAATAAATGGTGCAGTTATCAAAAAAAAAAAAAAAATTCTGAACATTTTTATTGTATCGTTTTCATCCTTTTCTACTGGACAGAAAAAAAAATCTGACAAGTCTGAAGTGTGGCACATCTTAGGAGTCTATTTCGGAATAATTTTATTTTAATTATCATTTTAAATATAAAAAGAAAAACTACATTTAAATTTCTACTCATCTGTTTGACCCCAAAAAACTTTTGTTTGGGATTAATATTTTGACCTTCAAACCCCAATAATCAAACAAAACTTCAAAAAAATCCTCCCAAAAAAGGAAACTTATTTGATTCCACCCCCAAAAAGAATAAATCTTTTATTTTTTTTGAGTTGAAATACAAGTTTGGTTTAATTTTGTTCGTATTTAAAATTATTTCAAAACAGTACCTGTACTGAAAAATGGGAAATCCACCTTATTTATCCGTTTTATTTCTTTTACAGCTTGAATTACTCTAACAAAGTATACACTTCACCCTGTGATGTCACTACAGATACAGTAGATACACAAAATAACAAGAAAAATAATGTCTTCCTAATGAAGTGCAGAGGATGTTTAATGTGCCAATTTGTTTCTTTTTTTTATTTACTTTTATTTTACAACTATTAAAACTGTTTCATTGACCACAAAATAAAAAAATGGCTGAAATTTCCATATATCCTCAATATAAAAAAATCAAATAATAAACATTTTCCCCCCAAACAGGTTTCTGATTATTAATAAAGTTAATGAGATCAATATTTAAGTTTTTTAATTATGTCAATAATGTTTTAAATAAACAATTAAATGTGAAAGTTAATTTTTGAAATCTTGTATTCATGATTTGCACTCACACATTTTATTAATATTAGAGATTAAATGATTAAAATAATTAAGTATAATTTAAATGGTCACATTGTACATTATATTTCATACCTGTTGCACCAAAATATGGAGAGGAGCTGCTTCTTCCTGTTCATCTCCAGCTGTCCCAGTCTGACCAGTAAAATCAGGAATTTATAATTAAACTGCAAATTACAAAGGAAAGAAGAATAATTAATCATTGGCCGGGATGAGAACTGCAGTGAAGAACAACTCAATATTAAACATTTAAAGACATTAATCTATAAGATTCACTTGACACAATCTAATAAATCTATGATTACCATAAGAAAAATGTAGATACGTCACCAGCAGTCAGATACAGGTGGGGGAGGAACAGCTGGAGAAAACTTTCATGGCTTAGAGGAAGTTCACCATTAAATATGGTGACTAAAAATGGAAATACAAAGTTTGTCACCAACTTTGGTGGTTTTTATCCCCTTAGATTGCTTCTTTACTCAGCTGATAGTCTGTTTATGTATTTTTTTCTTTAATCTATTTTAGTTCTAAGATTATAACCTTAAACTTTTGGTATATTAATACCAGTGCATAATATCTGACAAAATAAAACCCAAACCCATAGAAAAACATCTATAAAAATGATAAATTTATGCATTTCACCTCATTGTATAGATTGCCTTGCACACATGTGTTAATCATTAACTTGTACAGGAACCAACATCTCTATAAATATATTTAAATACACAATGTTGGCTAAAAAACTGTTTCTTTATCTCCACAGCTCAGAGATGGAGGGAAACACTCCTCTTCTGTGTGAAACGAAGCGGCTCTGGACAGACCCGGAGTCCACTTGATGTTTACAGTCTAAACTTTGTAAATACATATTTATTTTTTTTACATACTACAGGACAAAAATGACTTTTTGAGCGCTTTCTGTCCAGCTCGGTGCGTTTCTGAACCTCAGTGTTTTGACTGAGGCGTAACCTGAGTCTGTGTGTGCAGCTGCACCTGACGTGGGGCTATTTTGGTCCCCACCGATAGTACAAACTACCCCCTGACCCACCACCACCAAGTGTACCTCCTAAAAACAAGCTGGTCACCTTCAGTGCAGTAGTTGCTGTCAGTTTACTGGTGGCTGCCTTCAGCAGTAGGAAGGCTGTCCATTGCTGCTGCCTCTAGTGGTGGACATCAGTAACTGCAACACTTACAGAACCATCCAGTGCACTGGTTTAACTTTACTCCCCAACAACCATTAGCTGAAGTTCTCAACATACTTGATAAAGAATTGGATACATTGATATTCTACCAATCAACAAGCTACAAAACCACCAATTATAGGAGAAAATCAATTGGTTACCTAAAGAGAGGTTGGTTGGCCTGTTATGCCTTGCAGGAAGAAGGTTCTGTCTTCTTTGTGCCTGAGTGAATTTTCTACATGTTCACTGAACAAAAACATGGCTGTTAGCTTAAATTGTTTCTCTAAACCAGAAAGGTGTCCAACTGTAGTTCTCAACAGCTACTATCCAACTTCTCCAAGACACCTAATTACAATGATTTCCATTACCGCCACCTACTGGTGTGGAGTGTTGTTACCAGGCCTTCTTCTTCTTGTGGCGTTTATTTGGCGATTATAACTTAATGGCACATTACTGCCACCAATTGGTAAGGGGTGTGGATCAGGATTCTAACATTTACACCAAATATACACCAAATAATTTAATATTAATTGAATCCTTCCAACTAAGCCTCTACACAAAAGAAACTGCAATATAGCTTTTCTTATATTTCTCAAAATGTAGCATAATGTATTTGACTGCCTCTTCCTATTCTAAAGAGTGCTACTCAATTCAGTGTCCAAAAAAGTTGATTTTATTGTAGATGGAAATATGAACCTTCAGTCTCAAACCGTATTCTGCCGACTGAAAATAATTTGACTGTGAAGCATGGATTAAAATATGCTAACAAAATTAATGTGTTAATGTGAAAGCAATGAAAGTGAGAAGATTAAAAAGAGGAGTCTACTCTTAACCAAAACTTCAATGTAGCTAGCTAGTTAGCTACACTGAAGCTACTTTTCAATGTGATAGGCAACGTTGAAGCCAACACATTTTTGATGTGGCCAGCTAGAGGCTAGCTAGTTTTTTATATATCAAGCTAGCTAACCTGAAGCTAGCTAGTTTTCAATGTGGCAATATTGGAACTCTACTTTTTGATGTGGCTAGCTAGAAGCTAGCTAGTTTTCAATATATCAAACTGGATGTACTGAAAATGACTAGTCTACTTGATTCAGTGGTAGAGTAACTGTACATTTGACTTATATGTAAAAGTCTGATTTTCTGGCTGTAAGTTGGAAAGATCAACTAAAATATTTTCCACAGTTGGACATCTGTGAGACAGCACATGTTCAATATCCAACATAACTCCCTCTAGCTAGCCAACATCCTTTGTTTAAGAAAAGGCAGGTTTATAATTTTGTTTCTGACATAACAGAAACTCAGATGTTTTTAAATGCGATGTTTTTATTGTGGGGATTTTCTTAACCTGTTTCAAATATTTTTATTAGTCGTAACTTAATTTCACTGCACACTGTTCAGACATATTAAACTAAAGTGTTGAAAAGTTTACTACTGCAATGCTGCACAGTCACTTTGATGCACAAGGTGTGCATCAGACTGCCTTTTGCACTTTTATGGGAAAATTTAAAAATGTGATATTAAACTCATATGGATCCCTTTGATATTTATAATACAGCACTAAATTATTACTGGGAAATTTTGCCCTCTACCTCAGATCTGTGTTTTAAATATGAAGGCCTACCTCTGATTGAAATTAATAACAGGACTGTAACAAATACTTGAATGTCAGACTTGTCTGTCCTTTGCACATTGAATGAAACTGCTTGAAGAAAAAATTATTTTTGTATGAAAAAATAAACTTTATCAACCACTCTGTACATTTCTTTGCAATAGCAATCTGAAGATTTTATGACTAATCAATTAGAAAAGTGTCAATACAATTTTTTATATACATCAATGTTTTACTCAAACACATCAGTTTTATATTTTTGTAAATCTATATATTTAAAATATTTCTTATATGCACCTATATACAAGTTTTAGTAAAGTAGCAAGCAGATTAAGATAGGTGGGAGGAGCCTGCAAATGGTGGGCGGGGCTTGATCAGACCAATCAGAGCTGGCTGTAAGTAGCCAGTAGAAACCTTTGTACTTTTATGAACTTAACATTTAATTTATTGCAGTAAAAAACAAATACAGCAAAAAGCGTTTCAATAATCTTTATTTCATAAAAAAGTCAAATTGGTTTATATCAGATTAAAGAAAGTATAAACTGACGATAATCAGGTAGCTGGCGAGGCATTTTACAGGGCGGGGGCTGGTTGGGACGTTTCTTCAGACGGACTGAGCAGAAACAGGAAAAAAAGTGGGAATAAAAATAAACCGAGTTTGCCAAAAGAAAAAAAGTAAAATAAACAGGATAAAAAAAAACTTTGGCAAAACCGATTACATTTGTCAGCCTTGCAGTCGCATGGCTGTACCTTAAATATAAACCCAATCCTGCTTCAGAACCAAGAGGCTGAAATTATTCCGAATCCTTGGATCCGGATTACAGAAGGCATTGGAGACGAATTGAGAACAGAGGTCAGAATTCCTGGTTTTCCGGCTCCTCCAGGACCGCTTGCTTTTAAATACTGCTGAAATGTTTCAGTGGTAGAGGTGAGTGTTTGTGGAGAGAAATCAGTAACAGGAGGTAGAAGAGGAAGGGCCAAGACATTCTACTGCTCCTGCTGCTACAAAACAAAACAGAACAAAAAAAACTGGAAAAGCTCGTCTGGTGATGAAGGTTTCAGTCTGCCTCTTCTTCATCAGATTCAGACTCTGCAGAAAAGAAATCAGATTTTTTTTAGCAAGTTTTTGGAGCCAAAAGTGACTGAAGCCATGTTCAAACAGTTCAACTTTTATTTTGATACATTCTTTTAAAAATAAAAGATAAAATCCTCATTAGCATTCTAGCTAACACCTGATGGTTTTGGGTCAGTTCCCACATCATGATGCTGCAACTACCATGTTTCAAAGTGGATGTGAGGAACCTTTGGATCATAACGGGTTTTTTTCAGGGGAATATGAAGAGTTCAGGAGAGTTGTGACAAGTTGAAGACAACCAGTTTGATTTGACAGGGTAATGATGATAAAAACAGTAAAGCTTAAATCCTTTAACATTTGCTTATTTTTTTTAAGAACTAAAAAGACTTCAAACGCTTAAACAAATATTAGCTTGTGGACTTAGCATTAGCCTGTGGTTGAATTACTGCTATAAGCTAATGTTGCAAAAGTGACTGAAGTCAGTGATGTAGGAAACCTCCATGATGAAACAATTTAACGACATTTGTTTAAATATTAGCATCATGTGACATGGATCTATATGTTTGATTATCCTTTGAACCAGCAAAGTCAAAAAGAACAAAGATACAAGTTTATTAGAAATCTGAAGCCTTGTCTCCATTGTTCGGTACACAAGTTTTCATCGTCACTTAGTGAAAACGAGGCGTCCATTATGGCCAGGATGTACATTCACATTATTTTATTGGTTCTTTTGGAGAAAGCTCAGTAAATTAGCCACTAAGCTAACATACCTTCCTCAGCGTTCTTCAGCCACTCGACGAATTTCTTCATCTGCTCGAGAAAAACGCTCTTCCCCTTGGCGACGTGGGCTTCAGTGTACCACTTCAGTATGGCCTCTTCGCTCAAAACGTCAGCTGGGAGACGGAAGACAAAGTTTCTCAAAGCGCCTGCCTCGACTCAACCACAACTCAACACGACGGAAACAGGAAAACAAAACGCGGTGACTCAGTTGGAGGCAGACCTTTGTAGAGGAGCACCACGATCTTCTGAAACGCCTTCATGAAGTGGATGTTGTCGTAGCAGTACTCCTGGATCTTCAGCAGCAGGCTGAGCTCAGACTGACCCTGGGAGGTGAAGGCATTCAGCAGAGGGCTGTATTGCTGCAAAAAAAAGATTTACAGGACACTTTACAGTAAAATTATTTTGACTTCAACATCTTTGTTTTGATCATATTGAAGCTGTGAAGAGCTAAAGACCTCCAGCGACCGTAAAGATAAAAATAGAACGGCCAATAAATTCATTTTATGGTTTTTGAAGATTTGACTTTTTAGAAAATGTTGATTTTTTTTTTCACCTTCAAGTGTTTGATGGCTTGTTCGGTCACCAGCTCCTCCTTCTTGTTCCACTCCACGCAGCTCATCACGCTGGTCCAGATGATGCCGATCATGGCCTGCTCTGACAGGCCGGCCTTCTTCATCTCCTCCTTGGTGAAGGTGATGATCTGAGGAGCAAACGCCGCCGGGTTACCGATGGTTACCGCCCATTTCCCCTCGCTGTTGGTGGAGTTACAGCAGCAGGAAGCTCACCTCTTTCTGAGGGTCTCCACGCGACATCATTTCCTGGAGCTCCTTCTGCAGCTCCTTGCGGGCGCCGATCGATTGCTGGTTGCGGGCGAAGTCGGACAACTCCTTCAGCCCGGCGTCGGTGAAGTACTTAGAAAAATGCTCACAGCTCCGTTTGTTGGCCGGAAAGAGTTCCTGAAGAAAGAAAGAAACAAAGAAAGAGAGAAAGAAGGAAAGAAACATAGAAAGAAAGAAAGAAAGCAGGCGAGGTCAGACGCAGCTCAGGACAAACTGCTGGAAAATTATCAAACATGGATGCTATTAGCCTTTTTAGCTAATGTCATCGTAACCTGATGTCGACAAAAAGGTAAGGTTTGTGTGATAAAGCAACACTAGAAGGAGCAATTTCATAAAATAGAATGAAAAGTTAACATTTAACAAAAGTTAATTTGTAAATCAGATTTTAAGTGTTTAATTCTGATTCACAAATAAAATGCTGCATTTAACTTGAACAGAGAAGTTCAGAAACACAGTTTGTGCAAATTCCTTCCTTCTACTTAACTTTTCATTCATACATTTTGACATAAACACTTTTAGTAAAACTATTTTGGGATTGTGGTAACTGTCATTTTAGCAGCCGTCCTCATGATGGTTGTAGAAATCTGGTCTTAAAACCTGATTTCTGCCTTTAAAATATTTTACTGGCTCAAAATCAACAGAAAACTTTAAACCAAAGTGGAAAATATTCACATAATACATTAGTTTGCTTATTTATTGACACATTAAATGCTAATCTACTTCACCTAGATTCACCAGCAGCAACCTTAATAAGTTGCTGCTGGTGAATCTACTAAAAAGTAGATTTTTTTTTTATTTTCATCTAAATATTCATGTATCAGGTCAATATCTGGATTTCAGATATTTTACTCGTCTATAAAGACACTGGATGTTTCCGTGGTTACGGGGGACGGAGAGCGGCTCCGGTGACTCGGAGGCGTTTTACCATCAGCCTGTTGTCCATGCCGACTTTGCGCAGACTGCCAGCAACAGAGTTGATGTCCTTCTCGTTGATCCAGGACTTGAACAGCTTGACAGCAAAAGCTGCAGAAACTCCTGGAAGCAGAGCCGGGTACAAACTAGTTACATTTAAACTAGTTACAGTTAAACTAGTTAAATTTAAGCTAGTTACATTTAAACTAATCACATTCCACTTAGCACCATAATTTTGTGCGTCTGATTATGTAATTTTAAACATTAAATGATAATTTGATCAGTACTTTTTACTTTTACTTGAGGAACAATATTTTAAGTTCTGGTATGATAGAGTGAAAGTTTTGGGCACAGGAACAGGAAGTGGTAAACCCCAGCAGGAAGTGGTTGTGTGGAGCCTCACCCTCTTTGACGAGGTTCTCGTTGTAGAGGCTGGTCAGGATGGAGGCGGATATGCTGCCGTTGGCCAGCAGGATGCCGGTCAGCATGGCCAGCTTGTTGCGCTCAGACTCAGTGAACCCTTTTAGAAACAGCAGCAGCTGCAAACAAACAGCCGCAGCGTCAGCAGGTGCTGCGGCCGCGGCAGCGATAATCCACTCCATCTATGAGCAGCTGTGCCTCCTCACCTTCTTGATCTCTTCCTCGAAGCCCTTCTCCAGGTACTTGTAGCGCCTGATCAGCTTGTTAAAAACCTGATGAGAGGAAGAAAAACCTTGTCAGCTTCTGTTGTTTAAACCCACAGGAGCGCTGCGTCGCGTCATGTCGTACCTGAGCATATGCTTGCATGGTCTCCAGGTCTTCCTGCGCCGTAAAGAGGCAGAACTCGGTGCGGGTCATGTCATCAGACAGCGTCCCGCCTGGTGCTGTGGGACACCAAGCTGGTTAGCTTTCAGGAAACTCAAACACAAACCGCCGCCGCCGCTCTCGGAGACTTACCCAGCATGCCGCCGGCCACCAGGATGTCGAAGAGCGTCTCTGCATACCGGCGGTAGTCGAGTTTGGCGCCAGAGGCATCAAGGAACTTTGCGACCGCCTCCAAATCAGTGCCAGTTTGATTCAAGCCTTGTACGATACTTTCTTGAAACTGAGTAGGGTCAAATCTCTCCTTTTCATCTAGGAGGGGAGTGAAAATAAAAACGTTAAATCAGAAGCAGAGAAACGGAGGAAGAAACGCCAAGAGGAGAGCGGTTACCTCTTTTCCTCGTTTTGAAACGCTGGCCGGTTAGCGTTGGCTTTTGCTGCTTTTGATTATTCATAAAAGACACCTGGGAGGAGACAGACAACGATTAGCAACCAAACTACAACAGAAGAAAGTCTTTACACCTTTCAGACATGTTGCAGCTCTATTCAATAATAAAGTGTGAAGCTGAACAAACTGGATGGAAGGTGATGATGTTACTCACAAAACCAAACAAAACTCTCCTGGTAAATTTGTTATAAAAATTAACCAAATTCAGGAGGAAACTAGTCTTTTATAAATGTTTTAAAAACATAATTTCACACAAGTTGTGTTGCTGCACACTGCTGATCAGCTTGGCAAGAAAATAAAACAAAAACATCTGACTGACTAGAAATACAAATAGCAGCTGCCTGTTTAAATCAGATTTAAAATATTGATTAAATTCAGCTTTTTATTCAACATTTTTGCTGGATGTCTTAGTTACATCTGCTACAGATAATGTAGAACGACTTTACAATACAGTTTTGTTTTGAACTAAATTTATGTTTACATACTTCAATTACAGAAATAAATACAAGAAAATTTAAATATTAATGCTGCCGTTTTGAAAGAGTAATAATCAAATATGAATAATGATTTTAAAATATATTTTACAGTGGCTGAATTTAACAAAATATAGACAATGAAGTCAACATATCCATATCAACCTGCAATCTAGTTGTGCAAGGGGTGACAATAAATTCCCTAAAAGTTAATTTAAAATGTTCCAGCGGTCTCAACATTTGTAACACAGGTGTTAATAAAAGTGCTGCTGCGTTTCCCCGTCATATTTATCAGGTGCGCCATGAATTTCCGGGCTGATCGGGTCACATCGTGCCACTGACCCCAACATGTCTTCCTGCCTGCAGTCTGTGCAGTAGTTTGCTCAACGCTCAGAAATATAATTACCAACATACTGTTTTTAAACACACCATAAAACTGTTTTCTAAAGTTATTTCATGCAAAATAGCAGATTTATATCTTATTTTTGTTCCTCACAGGTGAGGCTTTTAAAGCGCCTGACAAAAGGAGGGCCAGACAAAAGGCGAAGCTGGGAGGTACAATGGAGCTGGTGGGTGTCGGGTCGTGATTTACAACAACCGCCGCCATTATCGGCCTTTTTATGAAGAATTGTGTGTAAATCCAACGTGGAAGGATATCAGGAATATTCCTGAACAATCTGATCATTTGTAAACTGGGATTATTTCATCCTAAAACCGGCTGATGGATTAGCTCAGGCTAACTTCGGGCCTCACCATGCGCCCGGCCGCTGTTAGCCCGGCCTGCTGCGTTACTAACCGGGCTTACATCACCAGGATTATTCGGTTCAAGCCTCACTGACACATAAGGACACTTGGTCTGTACTTAAACACGACCTGCCATCGCAATGTCACGCCGATCCGTGACACGTCGTTGAAGCAGAGCTAAAGAAAGCGTGAGCGCAGCAAATGCTAGCAGTAAGCTAACTGAACTGGAGGAAACAGGATTCGCCCTCCGGCGGACCAAAACCCCTCGGTTCCAGAAGAGCCGCTAAACTTGACTTACAACAACTAATTAAACATGCCACCGGTCCAAATTGACAACCCATAGTTTGGAGAACACTTGAGGTTGCTGGTGAGGATACTCACCGAAATTAATGCAGATAAAAAACGGTTGTGAACCAGGGGAAGTGAAGCAAGCGTCGAGTCTCTGAGCGGCCCAAACAAAAAGACCTTCCCGTCAGGACCACAGCTGGCTCCGCCCACCGCGCATGCGTGGTTGGAGGGGATGAGAAAAGGAGGATTACCAATTCTTTCAACCCACCCAAAGCTCAAAGTTTACGTTTTACTTTCAATTTATTGTGTCTAATAAATTATATATCCGGTTTTTGTATATTATTTACCTCCTTATAGATTTCTTATATTTTTCCCATTTTTGTCATATATATTTAAGTATTTCAAATCATCAAGCATCTGACAAAGGTGAAGATGAACTTTACGTTTTAACCTGTGTATTTTATACATCTGATCTGTAGTGATCTGTAGTCATTAGTAGAGCTGTAGGAAAAACTGTTAAAAAAACAGCAAAAAAGTGCTCGTGTAGCTAAAGCTATTAGCATGAAAGCAGTTTAAATAAAAATTGTCTGGATATTTTGCAGGGTCATATGCTGAACATTTTATTTATGGATATGTAAAATTAAAATCAAACTTAAACTGTAAGAAATAAAGAAAATCAGCAGAATTTTCTATATTTCTGTAGAGCCCCAGAGAACAATGGTGCTCTATATAAGCGGCAAGGTTTTAGATGGGCACTTACCCAGGGTGTGCAAAACTCTGAAAACATGGCCTTTTTTCAATAAAAACCATATTTAACTGGACAAAAAAATCTTTCTACATCAGTGCTGATATCAGAAACAAAAAAACCCAACAAGTTTGCTCAAATCTTTGAATTTATTGGGGATTACAGGGTTTTTTAAAAGTTACCTACACATTTACATGTGGTTACAAGTTTTTAAAATGATCCTCTAGTTGCATGATTGATTCTTGCAAAA